>CAUHTR010007502.1:0-105450 GCA_959609185.1 Schmidtea polychroa | reverse complement strand
AAATCGATTAAAATTACAGGCATTAATCATTTTAGTAAAACAAATTAAAATTAAAAACTCAAAAAATGAATATATATAATAATATCATAGCAATATATAATAATTTATTTAGGAAAAGTTACAGCTTGTGATGTTATATTTATTTGAACTTAATCACAGAAAACTTATTAATATTGTGTTTATTGTTAAGTAATTTTTAGAATAGTAAGATTTTTTAACAAGTACTTTTATTTAAATATTTTACTAAACAGTTTTTTTTAAATAAGTCCTTAATAGGGAAAAACTAAAGGATTTTATTAAAAAATTATTTCAGTTATTACAAAAAAATTAAATTAAGTGCACATAATAAAAACTGATTAAAAATCGCACTGAGAATTTTATTAAAGTTTCATTTATTTTAATTTTTGCTTAAATTTATTATTTAATTTTAATGTTTAACAAAAAATTGTAAAACAGTATCAAAGTCTTAAACACGCAGTTACTGATACTTCAACACCATGTCTATAACAATGTCATCAGGGTGTCCCAAGATAAAAAAATCCCGTTTGATAAAAAAATTATATAAAGTTAATGCGACATAAATATTAAAATTATTCCTTTCAATAAAAACACACACCATTTCCAAATTAAATTTACTATAAGCAATAAAATAGGTACAGTTCTCGATGTATGCACATACACGCCGTCAGAATCACTTGACAGGTGCAAACTGTATTTGCTTTTATCTGCATACATCAAAATGACAAAGCAAAACAACATTTTTGAGTTATTTATGTGTTATGTAGTGTATTTTTAGGAAACCCGATAAAACAGCTCCGATAAAATAGCCTCGACAGACTAGTCCCAATAAATTATTTTCTTCAGAAAAAAATCTTTTAAAATCAATATTTACAGTTTTTGGTACTTTGTGGTTATAATTCACTAATCAGAACTTGATTGGACTGTTTTATTGGAATGCCGTATATTTATACAATCACAAAAAAATTAAGGCGAGTGTGACATACAAACTGTCAGTTTATAGCAGATTCAATTTGAAAATGATGTATTGTCACTGATTTGAGATATAAAGTAATCCAAATATCCTGATTCCTTTATTTCAATTTTAGGATAATTATTGACAAAATAAAAATATTTTTAAAAATGCTAATGTTGAACCGCTTTTAATCTGTTTTTGAAACATTTCAAATTTGACAGCAGCATTTTAACAATGTGATTATTATTATTATTAATTATAAGAACTTCTTTGATTTTAACCTCTGATTTCTTTTCATTTCAATTGACATTATATTGATTAAAAATTAATTATAAATCAGTAAATATACAAATGTTTTTGTAAAATTCACGAATTTTCGGCCACGTCTTTTTCCAGTGAATTATTATTATAATATTATTATTAAATAAAGTTTATGATAAAAAGCTCTTATATAATGCAAAAGTATTTGTAAGCGATTTTTAATACTTAAAAAGCGTTTAACTTAATAAGTCCCGTTCATTCTAAAACGAAACTTAATAGTTGTTATAATCTAATCAAATACATCTTCTCTTCTTTTTAATGATGAATGGGGAAAATAATAAATAATTAAAATTTCTTTTATTTGTGAAATAAAATTTCTTTTGAATAAATCTTTTTACACAAATTTTGGTCAATTTTTTCTAAAGTTAATTTTGTCCAATGTTATGAAATTTTGAGGTTCTGATCATAAATTTAGTGACAAGATATTTTTAGTCTAAAGGTCTAACCATCAAGATTGAAACCAGCAGTCAAAACTCTTTCTTTACATAAATTAAAGGAAATTTGAATGTTTTAAAATTAAAAAAAAACATTCCTAATTTTCCCAAAAGTAAAAAACCTCTTGACACTAAAATCTTGTAATCATAAATATTTATACCTTCGAGTAAAGAAAGAGATATGTTTCTGTTAAAAATTATTTACATTAACTTATTTTGTTGACCAGAGCTATTTAAATATTTAACTTTTAAAATATCATTAAATAATATCTTGTAAGAATTATTTTCAATATATAAAATTGATAATAATAAACCGGATCTTAAAAATTTTCCAATAAAAATTTTTACTGTTGAACATTTTTGATTGATTTGGAATATTTTAGATCACTATCGCTTTGTTTGTTTTAATTATCAATTGTCAAATATTTCTTCAATAATTTTTGTGTTAATACTTTTTTTGATTTGGTCTATAAATTGTGAAAAACAGAAAATATAATTGATGAAAAATCAATATAATTATTTATTGATTATATGTTGTGGGTTGACACAACTAGGAATTATTAATTATTATTTATAGTTGTATTAATATTATAAAAGTGATGATTATTGAACAACAGTAATAATAATTTTAATATTTTTCTGAAAAAAGTTTCACATCAATTAGAATTTTTGTTGATATGTTTTTGTTAATTATTATAATTAAATAAATATCCTATCAATTAATTTAAAATGAATAAATTTCACTCTCAATTAAACAACAACCTTTTTCTAATTAAACTGTTTAATTCACGCTGAGACTAAGAAAAGTATAAACTTAATTTCTAAAAAAAGCACATTAGAACCTGATCCTATGATATCTATCTGTGTGCTCTTTTAAGAAAGTCTTTCTGCAAGATGTGCAACTGAAGAATCAAACCCGTGATTCTCCGAACAGGTTTCATGGCAAAATTTCTCAAAAATCCTCATATTAGGTCAGCTGACACAAAATACAGACAAAAACATAAAACATTGAAATTTTTAAAATATTTCATTTTTAAATTTTGAAGTAAAACCAAATAAAACTTGATTAATGTCTTTTACATGCGAGACACGAAATAATTTCAAATGAAATCCATATAAATAATGAAATAGAAAAAAAATTTATTTTACAAATTGTACTAATGAAATTAATATTATTAATATTTTTATTATTATTATTATTATTATTATTATTATTATTCTTAATAATAATAATAATAATAATAATAATAATAATAATAATAATAATAATAATAATAATAATAATAATAATAATAATAATAATAATAAACTTAAGAATTTAATTAAGAATTTCCAACTAAAATAAACAATTAAAAATGATTTTTTTGTAAAGATTTCATATTCAAAAGCAAAAATAATATTCAAATAAATAAAATCACATAACTAATAAATTTGCTTATAATTAATAAAATTTTAAGTTTGTTTAAATGTTTTCCAATAATTTGAGGTTCGCTTTCAAATTTGAAATTTTATCGCGAATATGAATATCAAATATTCCCAGCTAAATGGAGTCCTGGAATCAAGGAAAATGAGCAATTGCAAACACAGAAAATCTCGTTTCATAGAGATTAGTAAACAATTTTTCAATGTTTTTTTACTTTCTCACAATCATTGAGCAGAAAAATAATACTGTCTTTAAAATAAATATTTAATTTTTAATATAATTATGATTAAAATTTCTGCTAAGCGTTTTGGAAATTATATTAAATTTCAATTCAAGAAATTTCTATACAAGCAATCAACATTAGTAAGTAATGTAATATTTATTATTATTATTATTATTATTATTATTATTATTATTATTATTATTATTATTATTATTATTATTATTATTATTATTATTATTATTATTATTATTTTTATTATTATTATTATTATTATTATTATTATTATTATTATTATTATTATTATTATTATTATTATTATTATTATTATTATTATTATTATTATTATTATTATTATTATTATTATTATTTTTATTATCTTATTTGACAGTAGTAATAATAATAATATTTTCAAATTTTAACTCAATATCATCACCATTTGTCTTTTCTTTTTATAAATAATAATTAAAACAATCCATAGCAATATAAAACAAATAAATGGTTAAAAAAGGACTAAAATAGTATTTATTATTATCATAACACATTCACATCATTTCGAGGTCTCAAGAGATATATTCTTCTCTGTCTTTTCTCAGTTAACGCGTAATCAATCTAAGGTTTATTAGTAGAAAAATAAATGTTGAAGAGAAGTTTTGTTTTTTTAATGAATTAATTAAATAATTTAAAAGAGTGAATTTAATTAAAATATAATATTTCCCTCTTGGGAATCATTTCAACCGTATTAATGTCAGCCATAAACCTTATTTATTTATTTATTAGCCGCACTATTTTTCTAGTTTTCACTTACCAAAATCAAATGCGGCTTACTTTGGAAGCTGTAACTATTTGCAAATAATAAATTCACATTTTTTAAATGTTTCAAAAGGCATAACAATAAGGGCACAGATTACCTACAAATATTTGGTTTCAAAACCAACATTTATTTAATAACATCTGAATATGATAACAACATTTATGTCAGATGACAGCCATATTACTAATTAAAATAATTCTTTTTAAATGTGTTATACTACTAATAGAATCTTCAATGTGGATTACCTTTTTTGTTTACTCACAAATGTTTTTCAATATTCCATGTGGTTTACAATTGAAGGCAATCGAAAAATGAAAAAAGAAATATTAGAAGAAAACAGAGGAAATATCAATTAAAAAAATAAAGGATTTTACTGATATTTCTTTAAATTCATTAAAAGTCTAAAGGTAACCTTTTATTATTTATACAAATATTACGTAGCTACTACTGAATCTTGCGAGTAGAGAGCAATAACATAATAATAATTAAAATAAAATTTCTTTTTTTTGCCTAGCTTGATTTCTAATTTCTCTAATATATTTTCACTTCCGTATGTAATTCAAGCTATTTTTACGCTTATAGTTTTTTTATTCCCACAACCCTCTGCAATATAAACGAAAACATCTGCGAGAATAGGAATCCATTTCGTGTTATCCCATGACGATAATAGTTCGTATAAATATATTTTGATAAATCAGATTTCATTTTTTGTATAGAATATATTTACTATTATTTGACAAATTATGGAATCTTCTTGAATAAATAAAATAAATGTTTTATTAAAATGATGATGTCATCATTATAATAATCAAATAAGATTGTTAAATTTAGTATTTCTCAAAGAACTTAAAAAACTTTCTCAAAACATGAATAACTATGAAAAGGTTTGATCTATCATGCACTTGAAAAGGTTCTCTTCGAGTGGTTTAGTATTCAGTGATATTCATTAAATATTCATTAATAAGTACATTGATATAAAAAGGATCTTTTTAAAATTATATCTAACTAAAATTTACCGTACTTGAAAGAGTTCTAGGACAATTCGTCGCAGGACAATTAGGCGTGGACAATTCGAGGGCAAATATGGGAGCAGGACAAATAAAATATATAAAATTGTATTTAGAATGTTGAATACTTAATTAAGCCACATACACATTACGTAACAATACAAATAAAATATAATGTTATTATATGAAAAAAGTTAATTTAACACAAATAAATGTCGATACAATAAAATGTTTGAACAAATCCTGTACGATTTTTTTTAATTAAAATTAATTGAATATTAAAATATAATAAATTTTTTAAATTTATTTTTCTTAGATTTTTCTTATGTAATGAAATTGCGTTCAAATCGATAAAAAATGTCAAAATTTATAAAAATAACAAATAATTACCCATTAAGACTGACTAGANTCAAAATTTATAAAAATAACAAATAATTACCCATTAAGACTGACTAGATTGAATCGATAGATAGTTACAGAATACAGAAATTATTCTTATTTAGTTATGGTAAAAAATTATAATTATTAAATCTAAACTTAAAGCATAACATTTATAAAAGTATAGGTTTGCTTGCTTATATAAAAATAATATTAATAACACAATAAATGATTTATTTTATTGTTTTCATATATATTACAAATTCCTGCTTCGAATTGTCCTGCGACGAATTGTCCAGTTACCTTGAAAGCGTTTAGTAAATAAATTGACCCATTTAACGTATAAAAAAGCAAAAGTGAAGCTTTAAAAAGGTATTTTTTGATGTAAGATATTAATACTGTACAGTGAAACCCACTTAACAGGAATTCCAAGGAGCCTACAATAAATGTTCACGATATTAAATTGGGTTCACTATGCTTTGTTTAATGCACTGATATTGAGCTTGGATCTAAGGAAAACAATTTGTTAAGTAAGTTTTTACAATAACAGAATTTGTATTAAACTGGTTTCATTGTAGTTGGACTCAAGGGTAGTGCAAATTTTATATAACATAATATTTGAATTATAATATTTTTATGCAAATTATGCAAATTAGTTTCATAATTTTGATTTTTTTCTGATTTTATTAAGCCAAACCTTAGTGAACAAACCTTTAAGATGCCAGTCACAGTAATCTGGCTGCTTTGCTAGTTGCATTTAATGTACTCTACATCCTAAATTCGATATTTTTAATATAAATAAATTTTAATAATAATTTATTCTTTGTGTGAATATTAAAACAATGTTTTGCAATTCATGATTAATAATATTATTGTTGATGATTTGTAATGTGACCTTTATTTGACACTTTATGCCTAAGGGTCTAAACCTTCAATGATTTATGCTTGAGGCTAGCTCAATGTATTTATCGGATAGTAAGATATCATTATTTCGTGAATTTAATATTCAAAATATATCTCCAGATAAATCTGTTTAATTTAAACATCTAAATATATTTTATGTCAACAAATTTAATTGCAGTTAATTTTAAAGTACACATATTTTAAACATTTAAATAAAACTTAGCAATTTTATAATTATATTTTTTGAATATTTTTTTCCATTTTAAATTCTACACCGGCTAGTAAAAAATAATACATTTTCATTTTCATTTTTTTTATAATTTAAATTTATTTAATTTTATATAATTGTATTTTTTAATTTTTCTAACTTTCAATTTCGTCACAGGGGTTTTCATTTTTAATAAAAAATGAGAACTCTTAGAAAAACACCGAAAATTAATTTTTATAAATTATACTAATTACAAAAATCGGAGAATTATTTTCAAATGATTTTTTCATTACTTAATATTTCATGAAAATATAAGAAAATGAATTTTGGCTATTTAAAGCTGGCAAATCGTAAATCCTTATAGAATAGAAGGAAATATTTACTTTTTTGTATTTATAAAATATTCATAATTATTGGTATTTATAATTATTGTCACTATATGCAACATTTTAATTACAGATTAATGTTTTTTATGTAGATATGCCATGTTTGTATGTATTTACTCTCCTCTTCTTATTACTACTTCAATAATAATGTATCATATATGCCGTTAAACATTAATAATTGTTAGGATTTCCGATTTGTATGAAAGTTTATACATTTAATAAAATTTATGAGAGTTTCTCAATATGACATAAGGTTCTTATGCCTCCCATTTAAGTGTAATTGCTAAAATCAAAAATACTCCTGGGACTTCTAAATAATGAATACCCTGCAAGAGTTAATGTTAAGCATATTTTTGTAATTTTAACGCTTTATCTTTAATTCAATCTCTTAATTAATTTTGGCACATTTTGGAACCATGAAAAAAGAGACAAAAAATTGACGTCCTTCGAATAAAATGAATTATTTTGGAATATTTAAATGTATTATAAAAAGACATTTTCATAAAAGTCTAGTAACACTGAAATCTCAAAATAGTATTATGTGAGTCCAGACGAAAATAAAAAATTATTTTGTAATTTTTGAAATCATTTTTATTAAGTCATTATTATACTTCTATAACAACCAAAAGGCGTTCACCAATTTCAGCAATAAAATAAATTACACAGTATGACTATAAATATTCTAATGTTTTCTTAGAAAAAATAAAACAATTTAAAACTATTAAAACAATTATAATAGAATAAAATAATAATAATAATTATGATAAATAAAAGTTGTTTAATTTTTGAATTTTAATATTGGTAAATATTTAGACAGTGAAATGTTTTAAAAGTGAACAAATTTTAATAGATAATATTCCTAATTAGTAATTAATTAATTAATAATAATAATAATAATAATAATAATAATAATAATAATAGTAATAATAGTAATAATAATAATAATAATAATAATAATAATAATAATAATAATAATAATAATAATAATAATAATAATATAATAATTTAATATTTTTTCTCTAAATACAAAAAATGTTATCAACTCTTTAATAAATTAATTAGCTTAATAACTTAATTATAACTTAATTTATCAATTAAGTTGCAAAACGTTTTGTTTTTTGTAAAATCTAATATTTGTTCTTGTAGTCAACAATAATATAATTCATTATTTCTCAATTGATTGTGATTTCATTTGTACAAAGTAAATTTCTCAAATAAAATCAGCGGGAACCCCTAATTTTATTCATTGTAATTTTGTTCTCTCGAGACATTTCGACAAGAACATTATTCAATTTATGCACAGTGAAATGCGAATTTTACAGGAACATGAATGCGCTTATCTACGGAATTATCAAATCCCAATGGGAAATTTATTCGCAAATTTACGAGGTTATTTCGATTATTTCTATCATCGTATTTTATATTCTTAATTAAATAAATGAATTGTGTAAAATTGAACATAAATTATATTATTCATTGACAATTAAAACAAAAAAATGCTTGGAATGAATATTTTTCTGAAACTTCAATACCTATTCTGCAATCAACTTTTTCATAATATATGCTCCATTATTATACGATTAAAGGTAAAAGGAATTACAACAAAATAATGTTATATATAGATATATATAAATATACATTTTATTAATATTTTATTATTGTCTAAAAATTTTACTACTCAAAAAGTTACTAGTCACCGTATACTTTAACTGAATTTAAAACTTTAACTAGTTAATATATACATTGTCTAAGTTTATACTTTAACTGTAGCATATATAAATTGTTGTTTAATTGCACCATCAAATAATTTAATATTTTTAATATAATAATTCTTCTCTATATTTCGAAAACTATGACAGCTGTTTTGTCAAAATATCTATGAACAAAACTTTGGCTCAATAATATTTATTAAATTACAATAAAATGGTTGATTTTACACAACAAATATAATTTTCTAAAATTAAAAATGTCAATTTATTTTTCAATTTCCATACATTTTCAAACACAGAAAAAAAATAATTTTGCACTTTTAATACACACACACATTCGAATTTTAAAACAAATATATAAAAAATAACTGATTTTCTAAATATTAAAAGGATAAAAGAAAATTTCAGATAAGAAGAATTTGTTTAATTTGTAATTTATTTTTAGAATTCAACTTAACTATCAAGCTAGTTGGGAAATGATAATAATAAAAAGTTAGATGGGAAAAATGAAAGACAATTGTTAACTTTCTACGCTTCTAAAACTAAACAATTAGACCGAACAACGCTTAAAAGGATATTTTAACGTATAAAACACAATGATAAAGGAACATTCTACTAATATTTTGGAGTGACCCTTTTAGGATATTACCCAGAGAGCAAACTTTGGTATTATTACATGAAGTTTATTTTAAAACAAATATTTAATTCACCAGGATTTCTTTCCTACAAAATGTATTCTATGTTCATTAGCTTTTTTTGAGAAAACTTTATTGTATAAATATTAATTTTCTGTTTCCTCTAAAAATTAATTTTTTGTAAAACATTATCCAATCAGATTTATAATTACCAAAATAAAAGTATTTAGCTATATCAATTATCCATTTATCTTTTTCTTGCAATTTTAGCTCTAGAAACTTTCAAATCTTCAAAGAAAAGGAGAAATTTCTATTTCACATCTGGGAACTAAACATTAACATTAACAATTCAAATTATCTTATTCAAACAATGCAATTTTGATGTTTTGATCATTTAAACAAATATCTTTCATGGGGGTCAATACCACCCTACAAAAGGAAACGAACAAACACGAAAAGATGATGAACTTAATTGTATTAAGGAAAACTTTAAAAGTTATTGAGCCACTAAAATGTTCAACAATGTTTTAATTTTCGTCTAATTTATACATACATTCGTTTATATATCTTTTGATTACAGACCATACTATTGCTGAATGAGGGTGCAGTCATGGAACTGTAGGGACTATAAATCAATCATATTTTTTGAACTATTTGTCACAAATAACAGACTGAATAAATTTAAGAGGTTAATTTTCAGAAAGAATAAGCACCGTAGGACAGATGTAACGGACACTCGAGCCCAAGGTTTTGCTTTTCTACTAAAACAGTTACCTTAATTTGTTTTCTACGATAATAATAATCATTTTATGTCTTTTTATAGTAGATCACATCTTAAAACTCATTAACCTAAAGAAACCTTTTTACTGCCATTCGGATTCTGGTGTCTTCACTAATAATATTCAATTGATAATGAATGAGTAACGAACATTTTATATACAAACCAATTATGAATGTTCATAATTATGTAATAATTGGTTGCATGATAAAATTACTCAGGAAAAAATTACAGAGATTAAATATCGCGTCAATATACATAAAATCATCTATATCATATATTTAACCACTTAATGTACATGCCCGTGACATATACAGGCGCATCTTACTGGCAATTTTGTACGCGCTCGTGACATAGACGGGCGAACATTATATTTACTTATGATATTTACGTATAGCGTGTTTATAACGTGTTGTTTGAATTGTTTAATTATTTAATATTTTTGAATTACTTTCTTTATTATATTATTTCGAGATCCTTAAAAATCCAAATAAGATTGAATTTCAATCAGATCTTGGTTTTACGTTGATCATAATAATGAAAACACATCAAGTTATAATCGTATTTATTTAAAAAATAAATTTACATATCAAACTGATGATTTCATTGATCTCTTCCTTAGTATTGATTTTTTGTTGTCTGTTTATGATGAGAATTGTCTCTTTATATCTGAAATGTTTCTTTTGATTGTTGCCACTCACTAAAATTTCAATTAAAATATTTTTTCTTTTCTTCCTTGGTTGACATTGTTGGTTGACATGTCTGTATACGGAGAATTTTCCAACAGGATCTAGATGTTCTTTAACTCTTTGATGCAAGTTCCTGAGCAAACATCTTTGCATACATTTCACGTGATGAAGTAGACTCAGCTTTTTTGACGGTGTCTAGAAAAAAGTTATAAAAAAATCATCTTTTTATAAATAAATATTTTATAATATTATTTATTAAAAAATTAAGAACAAGTTATAAAAGCTTTAAAAACTTAGAAATTTTTTCTTGTTTTACTTTGAATTCTAGAGTAAATTTAATTTTAAGTTCTTGGAAAAAATGTTTTATTTTGATTTATTTTAATTTGAACCAATGAGAAGAGAGAAAATGGAAATAAAAGAGAACATCTGAAACTTGAAGAAACTAAATTCCAGAAATTGATAAGGATAATTTTTAAAGTCGAAAATTCTTTCATTTTATTGAATATATACTTCGCAGAAACAGGTTTATATTATCATTTTATTATTATTATTATTATTATTATTATTATTATTATTATTATTATTATTATTATTATTATTATTATTATTATTATTATTATTATTATTATTATTATTATTATTATTATTATTATTATTATTATTATTATTATTATTATTATTATTATTATTATTATTATTATTATTATTATTATTATTATTATTATTATTATTATTATTATTATTATTATTATTATTATTATTATTATTATTATTATTATTATTATCATTATTAATATTATTAATATTATTATTATGACGAGTAATAAATAAATATTTATTTAAATCAAAATTAAGTAATTATTTTATTCTAAAAATTAAAAGAAACAGTGATAATAACAAAATAATAAAACAAACCATTTTATTGAAAGATTTTACAATTTTATGAAATATAATGCAAAGATAAATATGGTTTAAATAATGAAAATAAAATTATTAAAAATTTAGTCTGATGTTATAATTATATCTTTTTCCATTTGAATTTTTTCATTTAAATATTAATAAACAATAATTCTGTTTTGTATTCATTTCTTCGCAATTTCAATGAAATTTAACCATGACAAAATTTTATGTTAATTTTTGCAGGAATTAAAATTTTTAAAATATTTTATTTAGAATTTTGGCAAGTATTAATATTATAACAGCTTTATAATTTGAAATTTATATAAAATCGGGTTCTTATATTTTCAGATTAGTTTTAAAAATGTTTTTAAAATTCAATTTTAAATTTTAAATAATTTATATTTGCATAAATTAACATTTTTTTACATGTCAGAAATATTATATAACATAAGATTATTTTTTAAATTAACTAATTAAAACAATATTATATCGAAATAAACACCTTCTAAATAGGTAAAAAATTGGACAATTCTTTTGTAATATTTCCTTTAAAAGATAACGCAACAGCATATAAAATCAGAAGCATGTCTGAAGCATTAACCTGGTTTTCTTCTGCTTAAAATCTTAAGAAATTTCCAGCTTTTTCAAAATGTCTCCATTAAACTCTTAAAACCCTCCATATACAATTTAATGAACATTGGAAAAAAGAGCTAGCAATTATGACGAACATTGAATAAAAGACATAAAACAACCTCCATACCTTTAATGATACAAATAGCCAAATTTTCCAAGACAGTTTTAAAATTTTCAAAAATGTTCTCTGAAACTAATTTTATAACGATAATTTAAAACAAAAATCATAATTGAAAAATCTTTAATTTAATAATTTATTAGAAGAATAATTATTTGATTAATAATAATTAAAAATATATATTTTTAGTAACTATAATTTTCTAAAAAAATTAAAAGCTTTCAATTAAAAAGAATATGATATGAAAGTGAATATATTTTATTTCATTATTTCATTAGTTATAACTTGTAAATTAGTTAAAATAATTTCTATTAAAATATATTTCATCATTGTAATTTCAATTAATTAATTAAATTTAATTAATTAAATTAATTATTGTTGATACGATAATATTTCCAGTTCAAATGTCAATGAACCTAATTTATAAACATTCTCCCAATCTTTCTTTATCCTTGGTTCATGAAGTATCACCAAGTGGTCCGCTAATGTGACCCATGCGTAAATTCTTTTTACTATTATTATTGAACACTGTCCTGTCAATCACAAAAACAAATAAATATATTTTTATTATCGAGATACTATGGAATAATCATTTAGCCCGTAACTTATATATCGTTGGAAATGTAAATTTTTACATGAAAAGGTTTTGAACTTCGGAGTTGGATGAACATTTCCCATCGTGATACAACAATTAATTTGGAATATACATTGATGGATAACTTAAAGAATAAGGGTTATAAAGTAATCTAACAAGAAAGCTTCAGTTAAAAATTCTTTCGTCCAAGCCTGCCGAATATAATTGAAGAACAATCTCAACTTTCAAATATACCAGTTATAAATACAGTCATCATTATGACTGAAAGATTAGAGATATTTGTCAAAATAAAGACACAAAAGGCATAGGTAGAGCTAATAAAAGTAATCAGAGAAAGTAAAGAATTTCTCAAATTTCAAAATGTAAATATCAATCGTATCACTTTTTCTCTAAACTTAAATCGTTCTACGTAAAGTCCATATGATCGACTGCTAAATTTTGAAAATATCTTATTTCTAGAAAATTACTAAATAATCCCGTATTTTGATCATTTGCAATCCAACATACCCTTTGATTACTCGTAGGCTTTTTTCAATGGTTTCTTTTAAACGAGTGAAATTTAGCCATAGTGTAGGAATAGTGTAGAAAAGGAACTGTTGAAAAAGATAAGAAAATGGGTTTCACAGGATTCACAGAAAGAAATACCGGCGGTCAAAGTGTGATATCGAAAATGTTTTCTGATAATTCCAAGTAACCAAGTTTCGATGTTTTGCCACATAGGTAACATGGACAAAATCACGAAATATGGCCTTCCATTGTTCTATGTTCTTCCTTTGGTCTATCCTGAGCTACTGAAATGTCCGCATTTATTATTATCTGACTTCTTCCTGTGTGTCCTATCTAATCTCAAAATACTACCTAAATATAATTTACGAATATTACGATAAATTTACCCCTTTATCCCTTGTGTTATTTTTAGAAGTTTAAGATTTTGTAAAATCTAGTTTTGTAATGATTTTTACAAGATTTCTTAGATAAAAGTTAATAAATAAACACTAATTAAATTATTAAATTGGAATAAAAATATCTTAAAATTTCAACTTTTCCAAAATAAAATTTCATTGTCGAAAAATTGTAATGAAAAATTTTCAAATACATATTTTGCATTTCATAAAGCATAAATTTTAATCATAAAAACACAAATGTAGACTGATTAAAATTCTTTTTATTTTTATTATTGTTTTGATTAATTGTGTTTTATAATTGGCAATGGCAACTTTGAATGTCAATTTGATTGTGAGTATTCGATAATTATTTTGCTTTTAATTTTAAATATTAATTTTAAACAAATATATTTCAATAAAGTTTAAATTAAAATAATAAAAATCGTTAAGATTTTTACAATAATTTATTATTATTATTATTATTATTATTATTATTATTATTATTATTATTATTATTATTATTATTATTATTATTATTATTATTATTATTATTATTATTATTATTATTATTATTATTATTATTATTATTATTATTATTATTAAATAATAATTATTATTATTATTATTATTATTATTATTATGTTAAAAACAAGTGAATGATAAGATAAGCTTTTTTCTGCAAAATATATAATAAATGAAAAAATTTTCAATCATTAGATAATCCTTTTAAAATCCATAAAAATGGATTAACTTTTTTATACACATTATTTTATACAATTTCTATAAAACTTTACAAAATAAACAATAAAAATGATTTATTAAACGCAGAAATCATCAAAAATATTACTTAATTCTATCTACTCTTGAATCAAGTCCTCTATCAACCTGCTCACCCTTTGTGTAAGAATGTTGCATATGTAACAAGATTTTGACCACGTTTTAAATAAGACGTCGAATAATATTAAAAATTTTAAAAATCTTTACAACAATTAATAGCATACAAACAAAATTAAAATATATATAATGTATATTTCCCACATATAAATATTAATTGTAACATTTTCAATTTTTGCTCATTGTCTTTAAAACACGATAAATGTTAATTTGTAATTGTGGGGCATAAATTCATAAATTCGTGGGCCATATGATTCACTAGCTCGTAGGTAGTACTTTCTATAACTGTTCACCATGGACATTAATCATTCTAGAAAATCAGACCAAGGCAATTTCGTTCTGGTATCAACCGACCAAAATCAAGATGCCATCGACAATTAATCATTTTGTAGACGCATTCAACCGTTTTTAATACCATTTATAATAATCTTTTATGCTAGGTTTAATTTCATTGAATTCTCTTCTTGGACTTTCAATTTTTTAGGAAGTATATTGTGAATGATTAATATTGTTTTTTTCCATATTTCAAATTATTTATTTGTCTTCCTTGATTTCCTATACGTAATATTTATTATAGAAAAAGTTTAATAAATAAGTAACCGTACATTTTGCCCTATGGTATGATTCATTAAATTGGACGTATATGGACATATAATACATGCAATAAATACAACATTTTGAGATTAAAATTAATGTAATTACAATATTCTGAGTATTAGATGCGTTACATTTTGCATTAATTACATCATTAATCAAGATCTAAATTCCAATATTTAGTCATTCAAAATATTCTCGTATCGAGAAAGTTATTCATGCAATACTGCAATGTAAAATAATGCATAAATGAGAAATTCAACAAACAACATCAATTAACAACATACGTGGTGTGCCTCTAGCATCATGTAAAATTAAAAATTATAGCTTTAAATTTTTTATATAAAAACTTTACCATCCTTATTTCCACTATCAGTTAAGGACATATACACAATAATTTAATAATTTATGTTAATAATTAAATAAGTAATTAATTAATTTTTTTATCATTACATAAATTTCATAACTTTTCGTTTCTGACGATTTTCACAACTTTGAATTGCAAATTGAACTGTTTGTCATATTTTTAATTTTATATTTTATATCTTTTATATATGTTATTTATTTTATTTTATTTTACACACATTTTGTCATCTTATATAAGAGTCATACTATCCTTTATTTTGATTTTATTTACTTTCTTAAAATTATCTATAATTTTTTTAAATTCAAACGATTTAATTTGTCATTTGTCATTTTTGTTTTGAACTTTAATATGAACTTTAATTTGAACTTTAACTTTATATGAACTTACTTTGTAATTTATTTGTATTAATTTGACCACAGAGTTTTGGTATGATTTTATAAAACTTCATACGTTGACCACATAAGTTGTAAATCCTTCTAGTTTTTCAACTTTGCACAAAATGACAAATAGTTATGAGTTTGGCATTCAGTTCATAACCTTCGACCCCAACATAAAATGATAAATAAATTTGATTTTGATTAATAATTGTCTCTGCATACACTAATTAAATTTTTTTCTGATTTTACTAAAAATTTATTTTAAACAATAATTTCGATTTGAGAATAAATAAATTATATTTATTGATTGTTTCAATTTTTCGCTACTTTTATTTCTTTTTCTTGTTTGAATCATTCAATCCTAGAAATATTTTTTCCCTCAATTTCGACAATAATTGGTTGGGAAAATTTTTTTACTATGTGGAAATCAACTAAATACCAAAGAAAACTAAATCAGAGACACAAAAAGTCCCGAAAAAAGAAATCGCAATTGAATTAATTAAATGGCATAGGATGCCTTTATAATTATATATATATACATATTTTTCAATGGAGATTTATAACAAGCATTACATCCATATCGAGGAATATATTAAGTGTTTTTTTTCCATTTAGGATGAACTAAAAAGTCGTGTTTCTTTCACCAAATAACCAAAATATTAATTAATATACTTTCATTTTAAAATTTTGACATCAGCTGTCAATATTGAAAGATTCTAATTTACAAATAATTTACAATTTTCTACAAACTAATTCATCAATACCTCCTAGAACCAATTTTTAGATAAATAAAATGCAAAAAAATGAAATTTGAAAATCTTTTTTTTTGTTAAATATATAAGATTATAAAAATAAAACAATATTAATAATAATAATAATTTGCAATAATAATAATTAATAATAATAATTAATAATAATTAATTATAATAATTAATTATAATAGTAAAAATAATAATAAAAATAATAATAATTATTATTATTATTATAATAAAGTATTATGAAAAATGTATTAATAATCTGAACTTTTACAATTTTATTAATAAAAAGTTTGACCATAATCTGATTTTTTCTAGCTGAGTTGTTCACGTATAACAAATTTTCCTTGGTTTATTTCCTTTTTTGGTTTTATTTCTTGTTATTATGTGATCAATATTAGAAGAACATCCCACTTATATTTAATATTATAAATTTGTACAATTGAATCACCTCAACCACAATGATTAAACCGAGAGTTTCATTTTAATTTATATTCATCTTTACTAGGGCATCTAAATAACCGGACGAAAAGCACAAACCGGTTTTCGGGTATTTTACGTATCAAAAACCGGTTAACCGGTTAAAACCGTCCTCAGAAAATCAAGTACGTAATTTGCAAAATAAAAAATGTAAAAATTTGTTAAAATTATATGTTAATAGTTTGATTGTTTAAAAATAGATATAATAAATAAATGTAAATAGGTTATGAAACACGTAAAGAGGAAATAATTCTTTTATTTTTGTTTTCAAAGGCGGTGAATAAGAGAAGTTGTAAACATACATATATTGTAAAAAATATACAATAAAATCCATCATAATGAACGAAAATATCAAAATGTATAAAAAATAGAAATTTACAATACTTATTACTTATAAAATAAAATAACACACACATTTTTTTTATTTATTATTTAAGAAATAATATTTTAAGAAAACTAACGCATCAAGTGTATTGTGGTGCATAGAATTTCTAATTTTTGTGCAAAAATCTTTTTTGCGCGATTTTCTTTTGACTCTTCATTATTTTTTAAACTAATGCCGTGTTTAATTTTCAAGTGCGTCGCGAGAGCCGATGTCGATCCTCCTTTGCATTTCATATCTTTACGACATGTAAGACATTTAGCTGTCTCTGTGGTAATGTCCTTGTCGAAATAGCTCCAAACGCTGGATTTTTTAGAATTCATTTTTGATTGTTGCTAAAATATTTTATAAATATATTAATTTCAACTATACACATACATATAATATATTGATATTTTGAATTAAGTTTATAATTATAACAAATAATATTTTTTTATGAAATTGGTAAAAATGAAATTTTAATTTTACTAAACACTTATAAATATTTTAAACACTTATCTTTATATTTAATTAAATAATTGGAAAAACCGTAAAATAACCGGTAAAATAACCCTGGTTTACGGTTTTATGAAAACCTTCCGGTTAACCGGTTAACCGGTTTCGGTTTCAACCGGTTTAGATGCTCTAACCTTTACTGAACATATAAAAACAAGTTCCGATAATTCATCAAGAAAAGTTCATTTCTAATTAATATTTATTTAAATATTAAACTTCAATCGTAATAAATTCGATAAAACAAATAATTCCTTATAATCCTACGGTCAGAATTCCCCCTTTCCCTGCCAGAAATTAAAAGACAAATTTATGCTTTTTCTTGCTTTCTTCTACTTGAAATATATTTTTAATTTATATTGTCACCTATTTAATTAAGTTTCCTCCATTCAGTTTCGTCACTACAATTGACAACTCTATCATGATAATAACTTTTAGGAACAGATTTATTTCATTTCTTTCGTTATTTATTTTGTCTTCAATCTTTCTAAATGTTTTTCGAAAAAATGGTTTTTAATATGTTGTTAAAAATATCCAGCCTAACCCTAACTAGTTATACAGATCCCAATTTTAATAGTTAATTATTCTATTTCTGTTCTTTTTTCTTCTTTTGTGTTTCTGTAATTTCCACATCTAATTAAGCACTTTTCCATCAACTCTATTTTCATTACAATTTTATTTATTATCAACCTTATCTTGATTAACATTTACCAACATAGTCAACAAATCTTTGCATTAACCGAGCAATTATTAAACAAATGTTTCTTGTATTATTAAATGTTTTATTAAATTTAAACGTAATAAATTTATTAAATGAAGAAAATCCGACGAAACAAATAATACAAATTTTCAATATAAAATTAAATTGAAAATTATTATTAATTACCTTCTGTAATTCTAGCAGGTTCATTGTGTCAGTAATAATCATTCACGTTTCTCTAATAAAAAATAAAATATTATGTTTGTTTGTATTAAGAGCTAATGATGAAAATCAATAATAATTTAAATTTATTTACTTCTGTGTTTGAATATTTCTATCTTGTTTGTTTTATATTATATTCTTATAATAATAATAATAATAATAATAATAATAATAATAATAATAATAATAATAATAATAATAATAATAATAATAATAATAATAATAATAATAATAATAATAATAATAATAATAATAATAATAATAATAATAATAATAATAATAATAATAATAATAATAATAATAATAATAATAATAATAATAATAATAATAATAATAATAATAATAATTTTAAATAATAAATAATGCCGGTTTGACAAAATATATTTGCCTGATATCCTTCACCGATTCATGTATCCGTCCTATTATGAAATTGTCATAGGAAAAGAAAAACGCTTCGAATGCCAATAATAAATCAGAGTTACGGTATAATATAATAAATTACGGTAAACAATAAAATTCCTAAAAGTCTGAATGGGTAATTTAATAAGTTAATAAAATCCGGAAATTTTCAGGGATAATTTTGTCATTTACAGTTTTGATTTCAAATCCAAAATTAAATGCATAAAATTCTGATCTCTGTTTGAATTGATAATTAATTTAATAGAAATTTACATAAAATTAAACTTTTACTAATTTATTTTTAGATTTATTTAATATTTCTCTATAATCACAGAATTAGAATGCGTTGTCAAATTTTATATCAAAAAATAAAATATTTCTAAAAGATATATTTTCCTCCTTTTTCGAACTCCTCTAAAGTTCTACAATTTATAATAAAAAGTATGGCTTTGTAGCTCGATTTTGTTTTTTAATTATATTTTTGGTTTATTAATAAAAGCACCATTTTCAAATTGAATCTTCTATAAGTCGAGAATTTGTATATCATATTCATGTGACATTTTTATACAGCTAGCAATACATGACTGATCGAATAACTTAAAAGTTTGCAATTTCGTTTTTTATTTTAATTGGTTCAATTAGATCTAGATGTTTAGGCCCATGAGTCTGACTGTATGCTACTAAAAAGTGTGATTTTATTATTCAAATATCTCTACATAAAGTACATTATAGTAAAATTTTATTTTATTATTTATCACAACAATTTATATTTTAGCAATTAAAATGTTAGTGGAATTAAATAAGTCTCTGAAAATTTATTTTGAATAACTTATATGGATGCTTTTAAAAGTATACATACATTGTCCCAATTATACGGACAAAGCGTACAAAACATTTAGAAGTGGAAAATTTTATTTTTCATCTAAATCATATATCTAAGTATGTTTAATGTTTAATTTTTCAAATTTTAATTAATTAACAGTCATCTTAAAACCGGCGAATATTTAATTTAAATAAATAAGTTTTATGACTTTCTACACTTCGAAAAAATTCAAATAAATTCAGCAAACTATTAATAACTCTAAACTTAACTTTATCTCTTTTATGATTTTAAAATATTTTACATTTATTTTGATTAAATATAAACAAGATTTAAAACATTTCAAATAACTTCCTTGTTTAAAACAAACTTATTATTTCACAGATATCAAATCATAATAGCATCAATTAAAATGACTGGTTTTTTTATCATTAATTCATCATCAATTTTTTATTTTGTTTTTATAAATTATGTTATGAATTTTCTAGTGTTACATATGCCTATTATAATGAATTTTATTTTGTGTTTGCTTAATTATAGAAATAGGTTTTTTTACTTTGGCTACGTATACCAACACCAATCAAAATCAGTAATTTTTTTGGTAGTTCTAGTGTTAAGATTTTTTCTGATAGTAAAATATTCCATATAGCTAATAGTTTAAAAATATATATAACATTTTATAAATATTAAACAAACTCGTAATGCAATCTTTATCAGATCTTTTTGCATATAAACCTGACATATATATTTTAAAAATGAAAAAACTTTCAATTTTTTAAACAAATTTATATTAGAGGCCGTATTTCTTGCTAAATTAGTAAACTTGGGACCAATGTCTTTATAAAGGTTTTTAGAATTAAATAAAAATTACATTTCAGTTGTTCAATATGTCATATCTTCTAATATAAAAAATGGTAAAACATTAAAAAGTTTTAACTAAAATATAAATAAAATAAAATAATAATCAGAATAATAATTTTAAAATATATAATTTACTGACAAATCATAAGTAAAATATTAATTAAAATTTTTATACTTCACTGTCATTTTAGCTTCACTTGATATTTCATTATATTAGATTATTTGTTGAATTAATTTAGAAATTGTAAATATTATATTTTCAATTAACATAAATTTTAATTTTCTAAAAAATAATTTTGTCAACCTCTTAATCATTGTGTAAAAGTTGTATTAAATAAATTGTAAAATAATTAAACTTGCCATTTTGTGTTATATTTGTTTAAAGTTAATATTTATACATTAAATTATCATAATTAATTTTTAGAAACTCTTCTATATATTAATATTTTGTTTAAATATTTTTATTCACTAGCATTTTCAAATTTACTTTTAATAATTTTTAAAATTAATGTCTTCTTTATAATTCAAATTTTATCATAAAAAGTTTTCTAATGGGACTGTTAGTAGTATCTTTTAACTAAAAATATTTAAAAAATTAATTAAAGGAAAGCTAATTATTTTTCATTAACTATAAACAGTAATATTAAAGCAAATTTTAAAACTAAAAACAATTTGTCGGTCTCGTATTACTTTACTGTTAGTAAAGCTAAATCTGAAAAAGAATATCCAAAAGAAAACAGAAATAAAATGATGAAAGTCTCACTAGTTAAATCTATTATTAGATTTTATATTAATTAAATTATCTAATTACATTGTTTGATTTATTGTCTTTTTAATATCATTGAACTTTCTTCGATTATAATTTTTTCCTGTATAAGGGTAAATTAATATTAATTTTAAATAAATTTTTTAAATAATTTTAAAAAGTTGAAATTTTTTAATGGATTTTAATTTTTTTTATAATTGATATTGTAAAAATCTTTTAATATAAATAATTGTGGTCATTGAAAAGAAAAAATTCAAATCATTATAAAATATAAATAAAAAATTGCTAAGGGCCTCATTTAATATTTGAATGTTTGTTAGTGTGCTCTGAAAGTAATGAATATTAATAGAAGAAACATAAATATCAATTATTGATAAATAAAATATTTATATTTATTATAAATATTAAAATTTATAAATAATTATGAGCATTTTTAAAAAAATAACAACTATTGTTAGTCAAAGAGTAACTGAGATACAAAACAAACATTTAATACAATATCCACATTCAAATAAAATTTACATTGGTTCAAATGTTTTAGGCCCTTTAGTCTATATTCTGAGCAATTACGCTACTGGACTGGAGGAAACGATCCATGGCATCCAACTTATCTATATTAAAATAAAACATACTATTGGTACCATGTCAATGACCATAAAGTTACTTTGATCATAAGTTTGTTCATTGAATTTAAAAATATCAATTGGTTTTACTTCTAAAAATTTACCAAATATATTTTCTTCGACAGCCAGTTCCATTAACTTCATCCCTATTTATAAGGAAATATTAAATATTATCAAACTAGTAAATTAAGCCTATCCATAACATTTGTATATGATTCATAAAATTATAAATAAAGATTTTCCACGGTTTACTAACACCGATTTGTCATGTAACGTTTTAGCAAAATTATTAGATTGAATCGTATAAAATATTATTTCAGCTATAAGAATGCATTTGATAATTATATACAACTCGCAAAATATAATTGTTACATTTTTGAAGTCAACGCTAATAACTTTCATTTGCATTAAAACTTATTATGCAATGGACAAGGATTTTTAATAAAAAGTAAAAAATTAATTAATGCCGAAAATTCGTCAATATAAAAATAATCATCGATATCTTTAATGATTCATAGTCAAAAAAATTCTAATAGATACAATGTTAATTGAAAAAAAATCAGAGGTGAAAATTGAAAAAAGTTCTTATAATATATATATTATTATAAGCACGTTTTTTTCAATTTCACCACTGATTTTATTTTTCCATTGTATTTATTAAAAAGAGTTTGAAGACTATAAATCAGTGATATATCGATGTTCTTCATATTCACGAATTTTCGGCACTGCCTTTTTCAAGTGAATCTATATATATATATATATATATATATATATATATAATAACAGAATGGAAAATTTTAATTTTATATAGGGGTATATCGAACATTACTGTTCTGACCCGCTGAATATTAGTGTTATTTATGAAATTTTCATTTACCTTAATGAAATAATAATTATAATAATAATATTTTAATATTACAATTTTCAAATACAGAATATGAATTAATATAAATGAACTTTTCTTTACCATTTTATCAGTAGAAATCTTTTTATTCTATTTTCCATTGATATATTTCTTTTCATCACTTTGAAATATCTTTATTATCTAATTTATATTTATTTTATTTATCGTATTCAAAAAATAAAATATTAATCTGTAGTTTTACAACATATGAACATAAACAAAAAAGAATCTTTGTTTAAATTTATCTTTCAAAAGTTAATTTAAACTTTAATTGTTTCAATTACAGTTGATATTTCTAAGAAATTTGAATTAGCTGCAAAATGAGTTGCCAATTTGATAATAATTTTATGAAATTAGAATTAATTTATTATTGATGTGATCATAAACACATGGAGAATGTTTACACAGAATGTTTATTTTATTTGAGATTTACAATAAAGGATCAAAATCTTTAGCAGTCGGAATCGAAATTCGTGTTAAATCTGTGTTGGAAATCATTTGCCAACTAATAGCGAATCTCTACAGAACCTGAGATTGACGTTTTCATAAATAAATTCATCAACTTAGTTCAGTTTTCCATCTAATCTGGCACCTGTTAATTGCACTGACTGCCATAGATTTTTGGAAATTCCACAAAAAACATCGAAATTATTTAAATACCGAAAGTCAATTAGGATAATTGATTCGATTTTGTAGACTAACACATTTATCCGCACTGATCCGATCCATGGGAATATATTTTTACTAAATATCGAACATGTTAGTGATATTTAGTGTTATTAATGAAATTTTATTTTAATTTAGTGAAATAATAATAATAATAATAATAATAATAATAATAATAATAATAATAATAATAATAATAATAATAATAATAATAATAATAATAATAATAATAATAATATAATAATAATAATAATAATAATAATAATTATATATTGTTATAATATACTTTTTACAATATCAAATGGCAGTTCCGAAATCTTGTGTTAAATAAAAACCTGTGATCTGTGAAACATTATTAAAAATAATTATGAATTTTAAAAATATCGTTCTAAAGATTCATTAATGAGTAGGAAATTAAGTTTCAAAAATTTTAAATTTCTCTATGATTTTTGGGAAATGAATTATTTAAACTTCATGGTGATGTTTACGAATGACAAGCTGAACTATTGAAAACAATTACAGAATGTTGTTAGACGGCAAAAAATCATGTTTATAATTTGACTGATAATAACAATATTGAATGTTTTGATATTATTTGCAAAACCTTTCTCCCCGTCAGGAAGTATTCTGAAACGAGACCACAATGAATATGATAAGTTTTAATAATGAAATAATAGCAGGCAAAATTATATACGGATAATTCATATGACAATAGAGTCTACATATTTCACTTATTTCAAACAATCAAAATAGTGCAATACATCCCTCATTGTTAATTTCCCCTTTACCCACACTGCTATGCTTTCGAATATGATTGATGCTATAAGTGATGTCTAAAAATAATTATGCTAAATATTCCGCGAGTAAATGGTAAGAATTTATTGTTTGATTTTTCATTCATAGAAATTTCCTGAATTTTCATTTGTACTTGTTTTCTCTTAATCTCATTTCTCATTAATATTGCATTATAAAATTATATGAGTACCGTTTGGTAATAAATAGAATCAAATAAAACTGAAGTATAAAAGAAAAATACTGTACAAAGTATCAGCAAAACATAAATTACACAATGGGATCACAATCCTATGATTCTTCAATTTTCATTTTCTCTCTTAATTTCTCTTAAATGTATTAGTTTCATTTCTATAAGTCTTATATATGTATTTTTCTATTATTAACTAAATAGCAAATTGTTTTAATTTACGTTTGTTTGTGTTATGGCGCCGACTTTTCTATATAAGTTACCTCCCTTGAATATTACAAATCATAATGTGTAAGTAAAAAATACAGCATTTAGTAAATTGACAAACCTTGGCTATAGTAAACTTCTCGGGGGTACATAAATAAATAACTAAATAAATTAATTTAAATATTTAAATAATTAAATAATCAAAACTATATATAAAACATAAATAAACATAAAATTATTGTATTACTATTTTAATTATTTTATTTAATTATTTATTTATTTATGTACCCCCGAGAAGTTTTATATAGCCCAAATCTTTACTTAAGCTAAATGTTTTAACAAAATTTTACAATCAATGAGATATTTTATTTTTTCAGTCTTGATCTTAATTTCAATTTTCTTTATCTTCTTTTCTCAGATGGCAACTGGTGAATGATCTTCTTTCTGCAAAAAAAGTCCATACATCTGATCATTTCGACATGGCTAACTAAAGAAATCAAAAAGTTATAAGTACAAAAATTCAATATTTTTTTATTATTTCATTAACTGCAAATATGAAAATAAATCCATATAGAATAATCTTATAATATAAATATGAACGGAATACTTAATGAAAACTTTTTAAACTATTCGAATAGCGAATACTTACAAATAGGCGAATATATTCGGGGTTCGAAGATTCGGTTTGGAGGCTCTAATACAGACTCATTATAGTATACTAATAACACTAAATTTTATATACTTTTAATTACAAATTATACGTTACATAAATTAGTTATTTACTTTTGTTTTACCAGTCAATACTTGATTATAAATAAAACGAAAAAATAAAAGCTTCAATAATTTTATTATATGTTTGAAAAATGAGTTTTTACATCATAGAAATTTTCCAATGTACATAATGTCTGTTTTAATCCTCCTTTTAATTACACAAATTAATTTGATAATTTTAAAAATTGAAATTAAATGTTTTCATTAAATTTCTGAAATTTTTCAAATTTTATTGTATATAATTCCATACAAAGTAAATAACTTTCATCGACATTTTATTTAAAATTACTTTAAGAAACAATAATAAAGAAATTTATTTAAAAAATATATTAAAATAATATAGTAATAAATTATAATAATAAAATTTAATTTAAAATTTTAAAAATTTTAAAAGTGATTCGATACCGAGGACTATTCTATATGAGTTTGCACTATACGCAAAAATAGTCATATTTTTATGATTCATTGTAGTTTTTTAGGGGTACGTGAAAAGTTTTCCAATTTTCTATCAGTGTGTTAAAATTGCTGAATAAGAAAATCAGTGTGCAAAATTTTGTGTTTTGAATGTTTATAAATAGATTTTGTAGTAAATTGTGGGTTTGTGGATTGTTGTTCATTTAAAATGTATTAAATTATTGAGAATAAAAAATTTTAAATTTTAATTTTTTTTAAGTTTATAGATTTGTTAAAATTAAAATTTATATTAAAATATATTTTATATAAATAGAAATATAATCGATAATTAAAATTAAAATTTTAATATATTTTTTTAAAGGAAAACTACTGAAATTTGTTTATTAAATCTTTTATTAAATATATTATCCATCTTTACTCTTTGAGTTTTCTTCATTATATTTATTTGGATAGAAATCCCTTTTAATAATTAAAATTGAAATGAGTCTTTTTCACTCAAATATATTCCAGTTAAAATGTGAGTACGTGATTATTATCTGTTGTTTGAATTTTCTTTTTCTAAATTAAAATATGTCAGTTTTAAAAAACAATTTTTGAATTATCCAAAATTAAGAAAATGTATAAATATGTTTTTATGATTTTAAAAGATTTAATAAAATAAAATACAATTTTAAATTAATGTTTACTACTTTTATGTTGTAATAATTAAAAATAACAAATTACCGACAAAGAAAAAATAAAATTGCATTCTAGAACAAATGATCTATTATTTAAATTGCAACTAATTAAACATAACAACTATGTAAATAATTTATCACATCCTATTATTATTTATAGTATACTAGACAATTATTATTATTATTATTATTATTATTATTATTATTATTATTATTATTATTATTATTATTATTATTATTATTATTATTATTATTATTATTATTATTATTATTATTATTATTATTATTATTATTATTATTATTATTATTATTATTATTATTATTATTATTATTATTATTATTATTATTATTATTATTATTATTATTATTATTATTATTATTATTATTATTATTATTATTATTATCATGAAAGTTTTAAACTTTATTGTTGTTCTTTCATTTTTTTAATTTTTAAACTACATCATAATAATATTAACTTTCTTTTATCTTTTTTTTCCTTTTTAATTATAAGTTATGAAATTTGATGCTCTCTTGTCTAGTTGATTAAGAATGCTAATTTTTTCAAACAGCTCTTCAAATATGTTAATAACAGCCTTTCTGATTTCTCTTCTTTATACAACTTAATAAATTTGAGTTAAGTTGTTTTAATTAAGTTTCCTATTACATAGCAACTTATTACTATTTTAACGTGAAATCCAAAACTGGATTTTTAATTGAATGTTTTTGGTTGATTGTTGTTGTTTGAATTGGACTCGAAATTATTTATTTGATTTGATTGAAACAATAAAACCGACATTGTTTTGTAAAGGAATATCATTCATTATTATATAATTTGTCTTGGAAATTAACAGTTTACCTATGTATGACATATGGGTTTCGGGTAAATATTGAAGAAGAAACATTATTTATCCGACTTATGACAGTCTCAATTTTGTTCGTTGTTCGTGAAATATTATTATTTCCTCTAAAAATACTAAAATGTAGTGATTGGTAAAAAACATTTATATTACGATATTTATATTATTATTTATATTATTACATTTATGTTTGCGGCTGATTGCTACAAAAAGTTATTTAAAATTCAATCTAAAACATTTAAACAAAGATTTAAACCGATATGTCCAAACCACATCTCCAATACAATAACTGGAATTTACAAATATCTGTGATAGACACAATTCAAATAAATATGTAAGCCATTTACTCAGTGTTTATTATTTGAAAAATTTCTACCCTTAATGCCATTAACTAATTTAAGTGACTAATTATATTAAAAGATTTTCATTTGTATTAAATACATTATTTGCAGCAAAAGGCTTAAATTATCATTTTATTGTTTTAAATAATAAATGCTGCAACCAAGCAATCATCATTTTATACTATCATTTAACTGTTTTAAGCTTTATGTGAATGTATGTTGTTAATTGATCGTGTTTATCGAATTCTTTAATTATACATTAATACATTAATATTGTAAACTTTTAGCTTACCTGACTCGTTCCAGAACTATGTAAAAAACCAAATCCCATAAAATTAGATTACTTCTCCATCAAAAGTCAACAAAAACATAAATGATTTTAATTATTAAATTATTAAAATATAAATTTGAGTAATCATTTCAATATGCAAAAAAGTTATA
The DNA here is from genome assembly GCA_959609185.1 of Schmidtea polychroa. Classification (NCBI taxonomy): domain Eukaryota; kingdom Metazoa; phylum Platyhelminthes; order Tricladida; family Dugesiidae; genus Schmidtea; species Schmidtea polychroa. The sequence continues at coordinate 76,450 of CAUHTR010007502.1, read as the reverse complement.
AGAAGCAAATGGACCTTTAAGAAAATGTGGAGGTTAGGAAAATTTGATGAAAAAATGATAAAAGAAGAAAAGTCAAAGTGACACCAAAATTGATGTAAAGGTTGGTACTGTCTAATCATCTTCTTATAGAAATTTCCTTAGCTGAGAAAATATTTTGTTTCAACAATGTATTTACTTCCGGAATCGAAGTAAGTTAGTAGAAAAATCCTTAAAGAAATCCGATTTCGTGGACAGAAGCGTCAATATTACAGGAGAATTGTTAAAACAAATGTCTGATTTCAGTTTTGTTGAACTCTCATCAAAAAATACCTCTAAAATGACATTTTTAGAGATAAATTGACCTGAATATTACAAAATTGAATTATTCTATGAATAAATTTGAATATCACTGTTATTTTGCTAGCTGACAATATTTTAAAATATTGAAACTTCATTTGAAAAAAGCTTTATACTAAATAAAACAAAATTTATTTATCAGATTATAAAAAACTCTAATTAGATAAGTTCAATGCTGCAGGCCTGTCACATTATGACATCCTAAATAGGAGATTCTCAGGCAGAGTAGTTATAAAATTATTATTCTTTTTTTATTTAGTAAATCTTTGATATTTGAAAAAAATGACAATAATTTGCGTCTTTATTATCGATTTTCTAAAAATATCTACTCTTTTTTTATCTTTGTAAATTCAAACAAATAAAATGAACTAACTTACTTTCTATTGAACAATTTCATTTAAACAATAAAAAATATTTTCAAAATTATTGCTATTGACTATTTTCTTTATTAGAATTTAAATATATAAATAAAACAAAAAAAATGTTTTTCTTTTGATTTATTAGTCCATTTCAAGTGTGTCCTTATACATATAAAAATCTATTCGCTTTACTTAAGTAGATTAGTTTCTTATTCAGTTAAACAAAAACATATTTTAGTTGCCAAATATTGTTAATTATAAAATTTATTTTGGAAAGTTAGATAAATATTTAGGAGATTTTTTTAATTTTGATATTTAATTAATGATAAATTATTAATTAATTATTTGATATTTTATTATTTTTTAATTAAATTTTATTATTTTGATTTTTGAAAAATTTTTAATATTTTAATAAATAATTTTAAAAATGTTTTTATTGATTTTTATATATTCATAATAACTTCTAGTTGAGAAAAAATATACATTTTAAAGAATTTATTTTTGAAATGTATCTTGAAAGTGCTCATTGACAATTTGCTTAAAGCTGGCCTCAAAAAAAAGTTTAGCGTGATACCAAAAATATTATTTTCAACAGAGTTCAAGATTAATAAATATACAAAACTATTGAAAATATTTAGTCATGAATAATGAAAAACATGATGGAAAATGAAAACTTTTTATTTTATACAAACAGAGAAAGTATAAAGGATTACCAAGTAAAAGCTTCACATCCGTCTTCAGTTATAAATAAAGTTAGAAAATAAATAAATATTATGAAGAATTTTGTATTTTATCTTAAAAAATTTGATGAACTGTAATTCTAATAAAAGATAGTTAATTTAAAGAAATAATTTCCCATTAGCAAAATCCAAGTGCGAATTTTATGACCAAATTTCTCATTTAGATTTACATTAAGTTTAGTGATTTTTCTAATTAAATTATTACAAAAAAATTAATTTCGACATTTCTGAATTCTTTCCGCATTTTTCAACAAATTGTCATATTATATAAACAAAATATAATATATGACCACAAAATTTTGTCTATGAAATATCTCAATACAACAAGAAGAGCTCCGATTTACATTATTATGGAAACATATGACAAGTATCGTGGGTGGCCGGACAAAATGTTATGTGGACAAAATGTCACCGGACAGAATGTCGCGGACAAAATATCATGGTATAAATGTTGTTGATAATATACCATTGCGACATGTTGAGTGTGATCAGTAACTTTGCGACCAATACTTATAGGGGGACAAAATATTTAGTAGGATATACTCTGAGTATGTATATTTTTTCCACGACATTTTGTCCACGACATGTTGTCCGTGACATTTTGTCCTAGAACCGTATCATGTCATATATATTTTCTAAATTAATTTTTAAGGAAAAGACTTGATAACAACGACACGAAAAATCATTTTAAAAACATAAATATCACTTAATGCTATATTTAGGTAGGGGCATTACTTAAGATTTAAATTTTATCATTGCGTTACTCGAAAGTTCTTTACTGTATTATTAATAAAAATAAAAAAATATATATGGGGAGTGTGCGTGTGTGTGTGTGTGTTTTCCAAAGTTAAAATCAACTAATACTTTTCAATCTTCAAATATATAAACAATATAATTTCTCAAAATAACCTCACATTAAAACAACTTTAAATATTCAATCAAAATATTACATATAAAAATTAATAAAAAAATTAATTTAAAAAATTAATTTATAAAAATTAATTTAGAAATTTTTAGAAATTTTTAGAAATCTTAGAAAAAGATACGGAAAAGTTTAATTTAACTCTCAACTTTAAATTATTTTTATATAAATTCTTACGTGACCATAAAACGGGTTGGATTCGACTTAAAAAAACAGTAAATGAACTCAAAATGCACTTGAAGTGGCGTATAACATTGCGTATTATATTAGTAGTAGGAATGCGTATCATATCTAGCCAATTCTCCTCCCTTCGTAATTTAAAAAAATATTCAGTCGACCAATTAATTTTGAAATGTGTCAAATTAAAGTTCGTTTGTATTTTTAATTGTTTAAGAAAAATTTGGAAAGAAAAATTTATTTCACAATTTCGTTAGTGAAGACCTTCAAAAAAAACAATAGAAATTCAGTGTCGTACAACATTAAGCATTATATTATTAACTGAGGCAATTAAATGCATAGATTCTACACTAGAAATATTTGTTACAAAATCTCTACAATCTGGTATTTAGTGTCAAACAAATATTTATGCTTCGTTTATGGAAAAGTTCTAATTCTAACAAAACAGCAGAAAGTTTTTAAAATTCATTTAAAAACAATTTATTATGGCGGCAAATATTTAAGTTGACATTTGACATTTATTTCGGCCTTTGGGTCAATCTAATTATTAGCAAATTACAATGTCAACCTTTCCGTCGGTGACTGACGCAAGCAGTTGTATTCAATGTGAAATCATATTTAACAAAAACATCCCAGTTAGAAGAGGGTCTCTTGATTAAACAGAAAAACTAATTTCAAATCAGATATTTTGCAATATTTCCCACATCGTTACAAAAATAAATTATTCATCAGATATAAAAGATATTTTTGAGGAAAAAGACTGATTTTATCGATAATGAATTGCACTTGATTCATGTTGAAGTGCCGCATTGCCATTCATATATATCCAAAATATTTAATGAATTAAAGAAAATGAAAATTAGTATAAAAGTTTTATTATTTTTAATAATAATAANGGCGTTTGGGAAATTTTCTAAAACAAGTCTTTCAACGTTTTTGTTATCTAATGATTCTTTTTTCTATTTTTATTGGAGAAATTTGATATGGATCAATTATTTCCTGATTAATTTAACATTTTTTTGAGATAACACTTTTCAGCCAAATATGTAATCACAAAAATAAAATGTAAGTTGATGCTAGTACTAAGTATGTAAGACTCTTGGAAAATTTTATCATGGTATTTAAAAATGGATTTTTACATGTTGGGTAGTGACTGGGATATTAGTTTCGCTTGGTGCCGGATTCTGCGTATAATAAAATGAACTTTAGTCAGATGCTGGTTCAACAAATCGATATTAAGGCAGAGAGAATGAAAGAACAAATTATATTTGGAACAATAGAATTGAAAATCCTAATTTTATCTGTTTATTAGCTACAGTCATTTTTAATATTTATAACATTCATTGAATTAACTAAATATAAATTTTAAATTTTATTTTAAAACTCTTATGTTGGCCATTAATTACCATCCACTCGTTACAAACCATTCCAAAACAATTAGCCGCGAGTTGAAATGTTATTTTAACTTGTATAAAAACGCCAGGAGCAATACAATATGTAACTTGTTGATAGATCTGCCAACTTAGCAAAGATCACAAGACTTGCTATTCATATCATATCGACATTTGTTACAGATAGCAGTCAACCTCCATGGCAAATCATTCCAGCACGTAATTAAATAAGATCATAGTAAATTTATTATAGTTTGCTGGTATTCATTAATGCTTAACTAACCTTCTTTTTTAATTAATAATTAAATTTTATTACTCTTTTTCATATTTATATTAAAAATAAATATTTCTAAACTATTATTTAAATATTATTTATTTGATTATTTAAAAAAATATATGTATTTAAATAATATTATTAGGTTAATTTATTTATAAAGAAAACAATGAGGAAAATATTAAAAAAAAAGCAAAATTTATAAATTCTTTTGTTGGCTGGTTCTTTAATGGTATTTTTTAATTCTCATAGATTTGTCATTTTCGTTTTCATAGTCGAGTTTGAAAGTCAAATTCATTTAGGCATAAATCTGTCCACCGGGAAAACATTTAGTTGTTTCCTGTCTAGCCGTTTTTATTTGATTATATTTCGGTTTCTATAAAAACAGAATTTCGTTTTTAAAAGTCTCCTAGATTCAATCGGTTTTCAATAGAAATGTCAAAATGTATTGAATTGAAATAATTAGTGGTAATTAAAAATAATTTCTAATAAATTTAGACAAATTACATAAAATCTTTTTGTGTAAATATTTTACAGTTTTATATTATATTATTAATAGCTTACATTAACGCATCAAAAGTTAGGTAGAAAACATTTAAAGATTTCAAAAGTTGTTTGATTGAAATGCATTTTTGCAAACATTTGGTCAAAAATGTTACCTAATAAAGATTATTTTTAATTGCATTGAATGTTCAAAATTAGTTCAGCTAATAATTTACATTTATAGTGACATTATTTTATTTTATTTACAAATTACAAAAAATTATTTTTGTAATAGTAGGAACGTAAGAAAAGACTTTCTTGACAGCAATTGTGTTTTTAAAAATACACTTAAATAGAGAATATAAAGTAGAGATACACCAACGCTTGATTAACTCAAAATTGTTCTTTTAATTGTTATTTAATTTTTGTGAATCAAATGTATTTTTCATTTGTCCCGTGGTTCTAACTGTATAATCATAATAAGTACGTGTGATTGCATCGATCAGTGTGCGCATTTTCTTGCTTATTGTAAAATAAATTTAGAAATTATGTATATTGTGAAAATAAAGTATAAAAAATATAAATATTGCTTGATTTTGCTTTGTCGAGGTATTAGTTAGTTATCGAAATAATAGTAAACTCCACAAAACAAACAATAGAGTTGACTTAAGCATATTCGAGAATTTATTAAGGAAAATCCTCATGACATGTAAATTAAATTTTAATTATTTAACATGAAAAATCTAAATGTCAAGTGCCATTTAATTACGGATTAATTCTAAATATATAGAAAAATGAAAGTTTTTCCAGTCTTTTTCGATAAAATTTTAAATGAAAGTTTTTTTAAAATATCATATGGTTGTAAAAATCTTTTGATTGTATTAGTATTTTTAAATTGACACTTTGGAATTTTATTTTTTGTAAAAAAGTGAATGTCAAGATTTTAATTTTGTACTTCTTTTTTAATTTATAAATCTTATATAATAGCGGTATAATAATATTAATAGGTTAAATTAAATATTTTTTGCAACAATATTTGCAAAAATTCTTCATTTATAAATAGGTTTTTGTTTGGTCTGTGGGTGAAATAAAAAATTAGCCTCAGTCAAAGGCAATGACAAATTTTTAACAATTTAAATTTTTTATTAATCAGCAAAATTACAGTCAAGTTTCCACTTTACAACAACTCAAAATAAATAAAGAATTTAAAAGTTTCAAATTCTTAATTAAACACGTTTTGAGGAATAATGTACTAAAATTCAAATTCACTATTATTTTCTAATATTCAAACTAAGACATTTGTAATTTTTATATTAATGCTGAAATTTTTCACAAATTATATATATATATATATATTATGATAAGAACTTTTTTTCCAATTTCACCGCTGATTTTTTTCCATTGTATTTATTATAAAGAGCTTGATATATCGATTTTTTAATATACAGCCTTTTTAAAGTGAATTTGATTAAACTTCCTTCAAAAAGATAGTGCCGAAAATTCGTGAATATCAACAAACATCGATATCTTTACTGATTCATAATCAAAAAATTTCAAATAAATACTATATATATATATATATATTAGATAAAGACAATTAGATAATATTAGATAATAATGTGACAATAACTGATATTGAAAAATATTTTCCTTCTTGTAAATTATTTGTTATTTTATAATTTTGTTACATATAATTTAAGTATTCTAGAACAGGTTTACAAAGGCTGATTATTTATCAGAAAATATTGAAATATGATTGTAACTATTTCTATTTATGTAAAGGATAAAGAACAAAAGTTAAAATTATCTTTCATTATTCTCTAACCCCTATCACCTTTATTAAGAAAAATGATCATGCACGATCTACACGACCCGCACAACCGGGCCTTATTAATTGTTATTAGTATTTATTATAATTTTCACTAGTAATTAGACATTCATTATTAAAATCTGGTGGCACACTACAAAGCTTATCTCAACACAGTAGGTGAGAATGACTACTCAACGTAATATCAAGAAACTTTCACTTGATTTAAAATTTTAAAATTAAATATTGAAAAGTACACTTTAAAAAGAACAAATTTCAAATCTCACGAATAATCAATAAATTAATTATTTAAATTGATTTTTATATAATTTCATAATAAAATCTATTAAAATTTCTATTTATAATTATCATCTTCGACTGGAGTTAAATTGGATTTGTTTGAGTATTCTATATAAAATTCTGTCGGCTCTTTTCAACCCCGAGACAGCTGGTTAGTGATTTTCTGCTGGAAAATTAGTCTCAGAATACCCAACGGTCCGTGAGAGGACTGACTGGCTCAATTTGCAGATTTCTCAGAGGTAAACTGCTAATTAGTCGTGATAAGGCCTCTTATTCCTAAAGCCGCTTGTCCAGCGACGTCACTCATTTCGCTCTACCAAGCCAAAATCTACTCTAACAAACTTGATTGAAAAGCCCAAATTTATCATCAGCGAAACCTGATGATTTTGCTCTTTTCTCTTATTCGCTTTTCTCTCTTCATCGTTTTATCGAAATCCATCGATTACTGATGGGATCCAAGGCGATTAAGGAAAATAGCGTCTGTTAATTCTTTCATTTGTGGAAAATCTCTATTTAAAATAGCAATTCAAAGTTTTTAAATTTATTTCATGAAATTTTCAAATATTTTCTGAAAAAATTGGTATTTCCATTGTTATTCTAATACATTGTCTAAAACTTTGATTAAACTGAAAACCATTATTATTATTATTTTTATTATTATTATTATTTTGAAGTTTATCGAAAGCAAAAGAGTTGTTAATTTTTGTTTTAGTGATCAGGGCCTATTTTAGGTCGAAATATTACATTTTATAAATAGACACTGTGGACTATAACTTAAATAGTTATTTATTTAAATTATATTATTATTAATATTATCATTTTATTGTTTTAAATAATAAATGCTGCTACCAAGAAATAATCACTTTATATTATCATTATTATTGTTATTATTATTATTATTATTGTTATTATTATTATTATTATTATTATTATTATTATTATTATTATTATTATTATTATTATTATTATTATTATTATTATTATTATTATTATTATTATCATAGTTATTAACATCATTATTAATATTATTAATATTATTTATATTATTTGTTATAGCTGTCAAATAATTTTTTAATTAAACTATGCTTTTTGTTATTTTTTGACCTTATTTCCTGACATACAAAACATATTCACAAAATCTGGATTCCTTGCATACAGATTTAAGGATCTGAAAAGTCTTTTGAGAAACTTGGAGGTATTAATAAAATTTTTGAAATAAAATTTCAAAATATTTTTTTTCTAATTTACTGTGAACGCCTTCTTAAAGATAAATATTTTTAACATTTTTGCAATTGTCAGTATTGAGAAGTGTATTAAATTTAATTAATAAAACTTTATAACAACTTTATAATCGTTAGTTAAAATTTTTAATTTATTATAATTTTTGTGCAATCCATTTTTTATTAATTTGCATTTATTTCATAATTTGTCTCTTTACATACCATTATTCTCATTATAAAATCTTTTAAATCGCTTTATTATTATCATAAATATTACAATAGTAATAGTTTTTAAACTACTTCTGGTTAATTCTGACTACTCGAGTCTGTTTGCTCACAATTCTTCTTGCCTGAGTGCAGACGGGAGTAGTCGAGGTTTTGATTTTTATTTGAAATTTATGGTGTTTTAGTCGTTGTTTAAAAAGTCATTTTTCTGGGATATTCGATTTTTGGTTTCAATTTCGATTTCTTATGGTGAACGTTCTTTTTTGTTTCTGGAATTTTGATATTGAAAAATAAATCCTTTTCGGAGTCTTCTTATTTCAATGATGAATCAAACTGAAGTTAAAGAACGTTCTAAAAGGTTTATCTTAAAGAATGGATACGGATTCATTTGTGTTGACAATAAAATTAATGATATAAAGGTGTTTGTGCGTCTTAAATCGATTGTTATTACAAATGCAACTTCAAAAATTGATAAAAACGTTTTCAATATTCCCAAAGCTAACAGAGGATCGATGACTCAAATCATGTTGGAGACATTTAATGCACCAATGATGTATATTGCATTTCAAGCTGTTTTTTTTCTTTGTACACTTCAGATTGTACCTCGGGTAAGGTGCCGGACTCTAGTAATCCTGTATCTCGCAGTATGACAATTTATGTGTTACCTCATGCTATTTGTAGAATTAATTTAGCCGAAATAGACTTAACTGATTGTCTAATGAGAGGATACGATTTTACAACTACTACCGAAAGAGAAATTGTTCGAGATATTAAAGAAAAATTACATTGGTCTTGATTTTGAAAAAGAAATCCAAACTGCTGCTTTTTAAACTTGAAAATAGATATGAACTACCAGATGATCAAGTTATTACAATTGGGTATGAAAGATGGTAATGTTCAGAAGCTTTGTTCCAGCAATCATTCTTGGAAATGAAAACCGCTGGTATTCATGAGATGACATTTAACAGCATGATGAAATGCGATGTGGATATTCGTAAAGAGTTATATATCAATACAGTCTTATCAAGTGGTTCGACAATGTATTCTGCTCATCCTATGCAAAAACAAATATCATCATTAGTTCCATCAGTATCAATGAGAATTAAACAGCATCCAATAAAAAAAATGCTTAAATGCGTGTAAAATGCTTCTGAGCGCTTTGATCAAAATCACTTGAAAAAGACAGTGCCGAAAATTTGTGAATAACATCGATATATTACTGATTCATAGTCAAGCTTTTTAACCCTTTCTAAGGCAAAGGAAACTAAAAGTGATGTAAAACTCAAAGTTTATTAATAATAATTATATAGTTACAAATGATCATAAAAAAATAAAAACATAGAAAAAAAACAAAAGAGGCTTTTAGGGATAAAGGGTGGCGTTACACTTAGATGTTTTAGATATTTTATTAGATATTTTTATTAGTTTAAAATGGTGTACAGTATATTGCCACCACCTTAGAAAGGGTTAATAAATATCAAGCCAATTGAAAAGAAATCTGTGGTGAAATTTGAAAAAAAAATTATATTATTAATTTTATATTAAATCTTGTTTTATATCTTAATATCCTTAACTGAATATTTTAATTTATATTTAGAAATTTTCAAAATGATTTAATAAGAAATTCAACTAAATGTTTGTTTTTATTGATGAATGTGAAAATGGGAAAATTCCCAAGCATTACCTAAATAGAATCAGAGTTAAGAACTCCTTTGAAATAATCTTATTTCTGAGGAGAAAAAAAGCAAAACACTTTAAAAATGTAACTGAAAATTTACGAATTAAAAATAAATTAATTTAAATTAATTTAGGTGGTCTTTAATATTATTTATAAACTTAATTTGTTTAATTACAATGTAAAATTATGTGTTTTATTGATATTTGCTGACAATGGCTATTATGACCGTCTGCAGTCTAAAAATGCAACTCAAGAAAATATGAAAATTAAAAAAACTAATTAATTATATAATTTAAATATCATGGTTTTAAATAAATATTTAAATAAACACGGTAAAGATTTTATTAATAAAAATAGCCATTCGCACATCTTTTTCACTATATATTTCGATAGCATCACTATCATCACCAGGTTACCTACATTCACGACGGATGAATCAATACTATACTATATTGATAATATATAAACAAATTATAAAATCTTAGTTTATCAATTCACATGCAATGGGTGTAATGCCACATACAATGGAGAGACTTCCTGTCATCTCTTTACTCGAGTTCAAGAACACTGTCGACCGAAGGGAGTGTCCAATATTAAGGATCATAATAAAGTCTGTATGAGAGAATTAGGAATGTCTGATTTTAAAATCTTATCAAAACATTTTGATAATAGTTTTGAGCGTGTAATATGTGAAACATTATTGATAAGAACTTTTAATACTAAAATCAATGTGCAGAATGAAGTGAATACTTGTGTGTTGAATGCTTTTAATTAAGTTTTTGTATGTTGATGTATATTATTAATAGTTATGTTAAATAATTAAAAATAAGTAAAATAATATTTTTAAATAATTTTAAAAGTTTAAATATAATTGATTATTGAAAATTATTTTTTAAAAATAATTGTTTAAATTTTGTATTTATAATTTAAAATTTATAGATTTTATAAATTGTTTATATATTATCAATATAGTATAGTTATTCATCCGTCGTGAATGTAGGTAACCTGATGATGATAGTGATGCTATAGAAATATATAGTGAAAAGTATGTACGAATGGCGATCATGGTTTTAATTTAAATATTTATAGAACCTGAAGGTGACTTTAACAACGACAAAGATATTCAAAGCTCTTTTTATGTAGGATAATTGTACAACTATAAAATGTATAAAAACAACAACCGGAAAAATAATATTAATTTGAATTCGACTAAATATGACAAAAAATAATTATTAAATAAATTGTAATGTCTTTTTTTAAAATATAAAAAGATTTTTATTAGAACATAAATTTTACTTTGGTGGGGAAATATGAATCGCTGTATTTATATAATTTTTTTAAATTTTTTTCTCCGTCACTATATAGTTATTCATAAATTAAATACAGAAAATGACTTTAATTTTTGTCATTATTAATATAATTTCATAATTGAAAAGAAAGATTGAATAACTTATAAAAACAATTTTTTATAACTCACAAAAAATTGTAAATTAATTAATTTTTTTCTGTATTTAAAAGAATCTTTTCGGTGATTCTCATTTCAAATTTTAGCTAAATAAATCCTGAAATTTTTCCATCGATTGAAACAAAAATAACACGCATTTATGTTGTCGATTGATTATGGATAAAATGTATTATTTTTTTGTTTTAATTATTGAATTTATTTGTTTAAAATGTTTCAGACCCAATGATTAATCATTGAATGCAAAAGATTTTCTTTTATATTTTACTCCAATAAACATAGTTAATATATTTATCTACGAATATAATATGTTGATGGACCGGTTGGTCATTGGGGTAGATTAAATTATGGTGGTTGTCAAAGGAATTTCGCTGCTGCCACGCAGATTCGGTGATTTGATTATTAATGATAAGAATAGTTTTGGTTAAATTGTATATTTTGGATTGTGATTGACTTTTTTGTCTACAGCTTCCTTCTTGTACCCAAGCATTCAATTGAATGCCAGTGGAATAATGAACTGGCAATTTAATTACTAAATATTTGAGATTTTGGTCCATTTTCCTAATATTTTGTTCAAAGTTTGTTTTAGTTAAATAGATTTATTATTCATTCATTGAATTGACGGTGCATTAAAAATTGATATAATATATAAACAAATTTTATAATAAAATATGTATAAAATATAATCTCTTTTTTTGAAATAATATTTCATGTATGAATTATATTTTGTGAATTGGCACAAATTAAACATTATTTTTTTTTATCTTAGTCATACATTAATACGTATCTCCTTTTGGGATCAAGTTTATTTTGCCTCATTTCTTTTAAAGACTAACTTGGGATCAAGCCTTTAAATTGAATTTTTCAAGTGGACATTCTTCGAAGGTACCCTTAGCATTTATTTATTAAAAATGTAAATTGAGGTAGAAGTCGGCTTAAATATTTAAAATTGGTTTTTAGAAATATAAAAATATCTTGATATAATTGAAAATTTTTAATTATAGATTATATTTTTAAACTATTTAATAAATATTTTATAAAATAGCTCATATTTTGGACACAAATTATAAAAACAAATAAATTGTTTAATTATCCACATTTTTAGACACTGAACAAGGTATCTATGCTGACAGGGCAACTCGTACACTTCATCGGCCACCTCATAATCTGAAACAAATGGAACCTGTATCATTAGCTTCGGTGACTTTCTTGACTTGTATTTTCTCAATATCTGCCTCATTTGCTGGTGGAGGACCACTCTGTTCAAATTGATTCATAATACTCGTTACAAAATTGTCGAAACGTTGGTCTGAAAATATGTAATCTGACGAATCTGATCTAAAATCTAGAGGTAGCAATCCACCAAATAAATTTGATATTAGTTGGCCAAAAAAACACTATTTCTGTTATCAAGATCTCTTGGAGTATTAAAAAATGAACCATCAGTTTCGTTTGTAATACTTCCATATGATGAATAATATGAAAAACATTCAAGGCATCATCATCACTTTCCATTGAGTTATCCGTTTCAATTCTTTCAATAAATCCATCATTGCACGTCACACATTTACCATCCTGAGATATGTGAACGTCCCTGTTGCATTTATGATAATAGTAATTATCTGTATTAATCGAAGCCATTAAAGAAAATTTTCAAAATTTATTTTCAAAAAAAACCCTTCCAGAAAACCAATTTTTAAAACAACTCACAAAATTTACCTAAAATTCCAGTCAAATCCAAAAACTCGACATAAATCCAAAAATTGATTCTGACATCCAAAAACTGAAATCATAAATCTTTTAAATTACACTGATCGCGTCTGTGTGCGCATACAAAAAACCAATGTCCAAAGCCAACAGAAAACGCACACAGGCGCGACATAAACTCATAATTCACCATAAATAATTTTTAAATTTATTTGTTTCCAATAAAATATTAAAAGGTTTAGAAATTCATTTTTTGTTTATATTAAAATGTGAAAGATAAACTACAATTCGGGAAAAGGTTGAAAAATAATTTAAAATTCAAAATCTAAGGAAATTATTTAAAAAAATATAATATTTTTAACACGTTCACTATTTATGAGTCACATGGAAATTTTTAGATTTAAATTGACAAGGAAATATGCATAATTCAAGAACAAAACCAATTGTCAAGTGTTTGGATATCCAAGAAAAACACCATGTAGATTTTATTTATTGCTGAAAATATGGAATTTAATAATTTTTATTCCAAACAATTTCAGTTATTGTCAATGTTGAATGTATTTTATCATTGGAAAACTATCATAATATTACTATTTATTTAATTAATCGTAATATAAATGTTACGAAAATAGGTTTCCGTCCTGTTCTCTCAATTGTTTTTCTTTAATTACTCTAATATATATATATATATATATATATATAGTAAGAGAAAGGAAAACGCTGCCACTATAAGGATTTTCATAGAGACATTTCCACTGGTATGTGCAGAATTTGCTTCTAATTGATATTTATTTCATTTTATTTAATCAAAAATTTACTTAATTTAATTCAATATTTCATTAATACTCAAAAATATATTTTAAATTTAGACTTTATTATTTTTTATTTTGGAAAATATCAAAATAAATATGAATGCTGGAAAATTCTATTGAGGCTAGTCCTCGCATTCTCCTACTATATATAATTTATGAATAATAGTCAACTTCTCACTTAGACTTAGTATTAATATTTAATTACTAGTAAAACAACGCAAATGTATAATATAGGTACTATTTTACAAGTTATTTGTTGTAAATGAATGTTTATGGCGGCTTCTATGGCCATAGAGAGATAAATTAATAGAGATATGTAATGCTTATATTAAAGAATCATATATGAACATTCAATTTCGGCTTAAATAACTTTTTTTTTGATTTTGACATAAAAGATTATATTTGAAATAAATCTTGAAGAGTGGACGTGTATATCATTTGTGAAATAGAGGCATTTGAAGAAATTGACATATATAATAAGGTAACACATATATTTTATTGAATGCATTGAAAATAAATGTAAAATGATTTTTAAACGCTTTTACTATCTAACTAGAAATAAATTAAAAATAACTATTCTTTCAAGCTATATTGTAAGATATAATTTAAATATAAATATCATAATTAAAAGATAATTATATCCGATTCATTCTCTTTTTTCTAATAAATTTTTGCATTAACATTTAATATCTTATATAGTGAATTTATTTACATATGTTTCTTTCTCAAAATTATTTTTGCAGTTAAACTACTAGAAGTTTATTATTATTATTATTATTATTATTATTATTATTATTATTATTATTATTATTATTATTATTATTATTATTATTATTATTATTATTATTATTATTATTATTATTATTATTATTGGTAATAAAATTCTGTTAATAAATATAGAACGTTAATCTGTTATCAATTTTCATAAGCAGATAAGTCGAATTAAAACAACGAAAGCCGCAATCTGATTGAAAATTTCTATATAGTAAACGGTGCAACTAATCTGCAATAATCCATGAAAGATGTGTTTCAAAATTCGTCGAAACTAAATTCGATTTAAATAAATATATTTATTATTTTCTTAATGAGAATAAATCTAATTTGAAAATATTATTTGGCTCATCAGTAAAAGTAAGAAATTGAATTCATTAGATTTCATTTTTCTGTAGAAATGTTTCAGAAAAATACCAAAATAATATTTCTGGAATTAATGTAATTTTGTGTAATGTTTATTTTGAATCGCCGCTCTTTGTGTTAATTAGGAGATATTTTAAGAAACACAAAGTTATAAATGTCCATTAGAATAAACAATTTGCAATATTTTTCATACATTTTTCTAGAAAATCGATTTTTTGAATAAGTGAAATATTTCTACCGAAAAAGAAAATCAAATTTATTTGGAGTGGCATTGATTTGTCACAATTATACATCGCCGGTGAAATAGAAAATATATATATATATATATATATATATATATATATATATATATATATATATATATATATATATATATATATGTAAGAAATTATTAATAATAATCTTAATAATAATAATAATAATAATAATAAAAATAATAAAATAATATTAATAAATCTAATGATATTTGTTTTAATCTTTAAATAATATTTTTACTATAATTTATGCTGTCGCCGATTTTATTTTCAAACGTGTGAAAGCATAAATTAAAACAGTAAAATCTGAATTATTGTCACTTAAATTTTGTCACGGTCAATTTTATCCTTGTTAAATTTAAATATAAAATCCTTGTATTTATTGGCAAGAATTATTGCAAGAATGCTTATTAAGTAAAATATAAATAATAACGAGATATTGCCTATTGAGAATCCAGAAATTCCACAATCCAAATTGCTATATCATTATCATTTATATTAAAGATTATTTTTGCAGTCAAATTCTGTTTTAATTAATTTTAAATTAAAATTTAATTAATTTTACTATAAATCGATAAGCATTTTTCTACACAATGAGATAATTGATGGAATAAAACAATTAATAACATTTATATTTATATTCCTAGAATTAATTATAGACGATTATAAAAGGTCTTGTTAAAATATAACAATAAATCATTAAAATATTATTTAAAAATAATCACAAATTTTTGGCACTGTTTTATTAGGTGTTAGTCAGTAAGTCTTAGTTTATTTATTGCAAGGGAGATGCACGCCGTTTTTGCATTATATGAACAGCGCAAAGATAAACACTACGAGACAGAGATTTATAGAAAACAATTTATACTTCTCCTGAAAGTTATTGGTGATTTAAGTATAAGAGAATTTGCTGAAGAGATTGATTCATGATCTTTATCTTCTATTTTTGAAAATTTAGTAAAAGGTGTTGATAAATTAATAGAGTTGTCGATGAAGAATTGGTATTCAAAATCATTTTTATTAATAATGATAAAAGAAACTGTTGAAAATTTATTAAAAATTCTAAGGATTTATATTTGAAATTGTCTAGGTGTAATTTAACTAGTATGCATATTGAATAGTGAGGTAACTAAAATTAATAGGGTTGGTATTGCTGTACTCGGAAAGTTTTAGAGATTATTAAAGAAAGATAAGCAAGCAATTGGAAATTTAAATTTTAAGATCGTTTATAATTCATTTAAATACGCAATATATTTATAATTAAGTTTTAAACTCCGATTGTATAGTGTTCGGATCTCGTTTATCAATTTACATGTAATGGATGCAATGTCACATACATTCGAGAAATTTTCCAATATCTATGGACTCGAGTTATTAAACATTGTTTACCAATGTTGGTGAACTTAATATAGGTTGCATGAATGAAATGATTTTAATTTTTCCAAAACTTTTAATAATTATTGGGAATGTGTAATATAAAAAGCTTTGTTGATAATATTATTGAATCCGAAAATGAATGTGTAAAATACTGTGAACACTTTTGTTTTGAATGTTTTGACATAGTTTTGGTGGTAAATTATTCCTATGTGGATTGTTGCTGTTTTCAAATATGTTAATTTATCAAGTTAAATAATTTTGAATTTCAATTTTCAAATCTTTTAAATTTATAGATTGTTTGTTGAAATTAAAAATTATAATAGTATATTTTAGAAATTTTTGAAAAAAATTTTTTTTATTAAAAATAGTCCAAGTAGATAAAATAATTGATTGTTTAAATTAAATTAAAAAAGTATATTTTGAAAAATTATTAAAAATTTTTTATTTAATCTATAATATTGATAGTTTTATTCTTATCTTACCTGATAATAGCAAGAAAACTGTCAAAATATATCGTAAGACGGGTGTTTGAGTGACGCTTTATTTTAATTATACATGTTAATGATTAATAAATATAATAAAATTGTCGGTACACTTAATATTTAAAGCTTTTTGTAATAGATTACTGATAATATATAAGTAGTATATAAATAAATAAAAATTAAATAAAGTCACTACTTTTATATTAATAGTGCATATGGCAATTATATAAGTTAATTTTACATTAATTTTATTAATTAATTATATTAATGATTTTAACAATGTAAGAGAAAACATTAAAAATTATTTATTATTCTATAGAAACTGAATGTTTCAGGAAAGATTATGTATTTTGATGATATTCGAAATATAGTTTAGTTTTGTCTTCTAAAGAAAATAGTTCCCATTATCAACTTTTCTCACAATGATGCGCTTATTCAGACAAATTATGGTGGTTCTATCATTTATAATTTTATGTTTTCGTGTGGATTGACAGTTGTGAACAAAGCGAGAATTAGTATTTATGCTTTTTGCAAACTTTATAAATTTATCCTCTTTATCAAATATCTCTTTTTTACTTTAATAGGTGTCATTTTAAAGAAAACACAAAAAATAGAATTTATCACTTTTTATGTCTATGAGAAAAATGCAATGTTGTATAAGATCTTTAGTAACATTGGCCTTTTATCACAAAATGTCAAAATTTCATCTGTTGGAGTACTTTTTATATTTCGAAAAACTATTGGTTATTAAAATATAAATAAATAATCTTTCGAAATATATATTTTTTGTCAGAAATATTTTCTATGGAATTTCCTATGTAAGATTATTAATTATATCAAACTCTACAATTGTTAGGTAGAACTTACAATGCCTTAACGGAAGCAGCCCCGGGGTAGAAGATCTCAAACTTGAACAATAATCTGCATTCATCCAAGTCAAATCAGCATCAAATGATACTATCATTACTGTCTATCATTTTTAACTGAAATTTTTTTTTAATTTTACTGAGAGTAGAGTTTGAAATTTCTTACGGATTTTGATAAAAATCTTATTCTTCATTTCTTGAAATGAGCTATTAAGAAAAACTTCATTACTGATAACAATCTTCAATCTCAAAATATTAAATTTGAATTTATTTTCTTTTTTTGTTTTAATCGAATTTATGTTAAATTTGTTTACTGATGATTTTGATTTGCCAGTGCGACTCGTGGGTTTTCTATTGCAATTAATATTTGATCTTGATTTTGTGTTTTCGGCTGAAAAATAATAGATTTTTCAATATATATATATATATATATATATATATATATATATATATATATATATATATATATATATATATATATATATATATATATATATATGCAAGCAAAATAAGAGAGATAAAATGGAATAAAAATAATATTTTTTTAATTATTTTTAACTTTTTTTCCATTTATTGCAACTTGAATATATTGGGAAAGCCCTGGTGAGAGTAAGAAAATGATTTATGGAATAAATTAAGATCAAATGTCATTTCGACTGATTTTTGACAAATAGCGTACAAATTAGGCATCAGTTTTAGAAATTACATCAGCATTTTATTGACAATTTATAATTGATTTTCTTTTCAGATTTTGTATTTGAAATTTTCAACAGTTTTTAAATTGGAAAATAAAATATTTTTTAATTGAAAATCATGTTAATTAAAATAAATATTGATAAAAACTGAATGAATTTTTCATTAATTATTAGTTTAACTGTTATATATTTATTAATATCTTTTTAAATTGTTTTATTTCAATAAATATTTTATTATATTTTTTCTTTTCTTGGAAAAATTTATTTTCTTGAAAATAGCCTGTGGGAATGAAAGAACTATATATTTCAAAATAATTATTTATAACTACAGGTTTAATTAATTTTTAATTAATTTTTCTATTTTTTACGAATATTTTATTAAATAAACCGCTCTACAACATTTGTATTTTTTTAATGGGAAAATTACATTTCTAAATAAAATGCCTATTTTTGGTTTATTGATAATTGTATGTATTTTCAAAGTTACGTTTTATATTAATTATTTAAGACCATTAAAATATTTTAAATATTTTATGTAAATATAATCGAGATTTATTTTTTATATTTCACAGTATTAGCTGCCAGTCATTTCGTTATATTGTGATCTTTCTTCTTCTTTACAATTTATAAGAGCTCCATTACATTTTTAGAAATTCTTGAAGTTTTTGTGCACTTTGTTCTGATTGGATAATTGTTTTTTTAGAAATGCACATCTATTTTCTTTTCAACAAAAACTAAATTTCCTTTAATAATTTCTAACAAAAACAGTTCCTTTGCTATCAAATAGATTTAATTCTTCAATCAACGTAATTAGAACTACAATTTAACCAATATTTTTATTTTCAAAAAAATTCTGAATATTTAAACAATGGCTTAATGTGTTTTTTAATTTAACAAATTTTAAATTTCTTTTTTTTATCAAATACCAATTTTTATCATATTAAATTAATATTTTAATAACATTTTTCTCATATGTTTTGTAATTATAGCTGTTTCTTGGAAAATTGACACAAAATTTGACGCCATTCTTCAAGTTATTAAAGCACATTGAAGCACGGTTTCAATTTGGTCAAATGTCTGACATTTTACTTATTTTATTTGGCAAATTAGGGAAAATTACAAAATTAAGTGTTATCAATAATAATTTTAAATATATAGTAAAATATATTATAAAATTAAGTGTTACCAATAATAATATTAAATATATAGTAAAATTAATTATAAAATTAAGTGTTATCAATAATAATATTAAATATATAGTAAAATAAATTATAAAATTAAGTGTTATCAAAAATGATATTAAATATATAGTAAAATAAGTTATAAAATAAATAAAAAATTAAGTGTAATCAATAATAATACAAAATATATAGTAAAATAAATTACAAAATAAATTATAATAAATTAAAAAATAAATAACAAAAGTAAATGTTATCAATAATAATATTAAATATATAGTAAAATATTTTCTCTTCTTTCAAACCAAAAAATTTCGTGTAACAGAAATTTAGAATATATATATATATATATATATATAAAAATTATTTCGATTTGAATTATTCAATTATTTTCAATTTATTTCTATTGAAACAGCATACCCTGATTTAATTTCATTGCTTCGACTATTAAAACAAGAACAATAAACGAATAATTTCGAAAAATTTTGTCAATGAAATATTAATTTTAATAATAAATTTTGAATTCATAACATTAAGTTTATAAAGTTTGGGTTAATCTAAAAATAATACGTTATATACGATGTGACTTTTTCAATATAAATATGGGCTTCTGGAACATTTTCCATTTTTTTGTTCTTTCATTGTTTTTAGACATATATTTTTTATTATCAATGAACTGTTCATATAAAATTATGGAGATATTATAAAGATTTTTCTGGAAATAAAATAGGATTCTAAAGAATTTATTTCATCTTTAATTTTGTATATCCTTTCGTGACATGAGAATTAAGTTATAGATTCGATTGAAAATTATTTCAAGGTGCATTTTCTTTGAAGAATCTAATTATTTATTCAAAATTTACTGAATGATTTAGAATAAAGTTTTGCTGAGGAGTATACTTTCCCATAATAAAATAGATCTGGATTTAGAGATCCTATAAATTTCAAATCACTAATATTATCCTGAGTTTTATATTTTATGTAATTGTATGTTTAACTTTGTTGTAATAAATACGTTAAATATGATGAGGCGGAAATGATTTTATTTAGTTTAAAAACTAAAATGAACCATTTTTAGGTTCACCATGATAATACAGCATGTTAAATATTAATACATACTATTCCTGAGAGCTTTTGTGAATATAAATACAAGCAAAATATGGTGAGAGGATTAGTATTTTGTGCATGATTTTTATCATCCACGTTTATCAATTCAGTGAAAAGTGTTGATTTTCTTGGGGGTATGACAAAAGAGACTGTTCATAAATGGATGTTAAATACTCGTAATCCTTTCAAAGTGAAGTTAATACGTTATCAAGTTCTGAAGGTGAACATATTCGATCTAAGCACACTAATCAAAATAACGATTTGGTATACCTTATTCTGAGGGTTTCAGATAATTCAAGATTAAGATCCTTAAATATGTAGATATGACACTATTTAGGATTGTTTAAACGTTTTACAAGGTTAGTAGCATGTTTACTGATAAGTCTCCTAATTTGAATGAAAATAATTGATGACAAATCGTGAGCCATCCATAGATTTGCATACCAAACTGTATTGTATAGGTTTTTATTTCGTGTAAACTGGGGTATAAATTTTATAAATTTTTTAATTAGAGGAAATGTTGTCCAATGAAACTGTGTGCATAAGGATCAAATTGAAACAAAAACACTGAGATTAAAATCACATATTAATAAATCCATAGTAAACTTCATATTATATTATTGTCATTAATTGTTATTATTCATTATTTACCTATAAAAATACAATTTGCATATCATAGAAATGTATGAATGCTAGACTTATATTTTTGACAGTGAGTACAATTTAATCCAACTAGGATTTGATGGGAATTTCCAACAATGCCACAGATATTTGAATTGGAAATCTTTTGCAAAATTGAACAAGATATTCAAAATTAATTCCAATATTGTCCAAGGAATTATACAGTTATTTTGCATGGAGTGTCAATTTCATATCAAATGAAAATATTTAACTATATTGAGTCCAATGTCAAAATTGTACATTATTATTCAGTTTTAACCCCAGCTGACACAAAATTTCAAACTAGAAAAACTTTCCATATGTCTAATATAATTAATTATTATTATATAAATGCTTACAACTATTATTGGCAAGGTATAACTCAATACAATAATGGTTTAATAATACTCTAATGAAGTAATTATAATTAAATAATTGTTTTCTTTTATAATAAAAATATTAAATAACTTGATAAATTATATATTTAATTTTAAAAACTACATGAATTTTTGCATATCAACTGCAATTTGTTTAAACACATAAATCACATAATAATGTACAATTATTTTTCTTTAAATTTTATGCAAAACATATTATAGGTAGAAAACTTTTAATTAATTAAAACTGTAGATAAGTTTTATATATTTATTTGAATTATAATTATTCGTATTATATTATTATTATTATTATTATTATTATTATTATTATTATTATTATTATTATTATTATTATTATTATTATTATTATTATTATTATTATTAGAATTAGAATTAGAATTAGAATTGGTTTACTTATTAACCTACAATACAAATTTATTGTGAATAATATATTAGTTCATTTATTTGATTTAATTTGTTTTCATTTTTCAGGAGTTGTTTTAAACATGTTTAGAAGACAAAACAAGACTATTATCGAATAACTTAATCAAATACATAATCTTTCCTTGGACATTCAATTTCCATAGAATAATAAATAATTTTTAAAAACTTTCTTTTACATTGTTTAATACATGTTCTTTAACTAAAATCAAAATATTTAAACAAAAAATTTTCATTTTCAATTATTGGTATACTAAAGCGTAATCAAAGACTAAAATAATTCTTAGGAAATTTTACAATTTCATAGAAGTTTATTTTAATATTTTCTCAACTAAACTTCGAGTCAAAATTTTAATTGTGTTGGATCTCATGTCACATCGAATTCCGATTGATTTGCAGCTTCCATTAGAATCATTAAAACAAAATAATTTTATCGATTAAAATTAATGAAATTATTTCTCTAAAATATTATAGTGACAGATGCCGAATAATTTTTTTTTAATTTTACGAGTTATTCATATTTTTCATTAAATAATTTTTTTCGTTTATAGAATTTTCAATTTAATTTTAAATTAAAGTAATCAATTAAAACAAAATAAAAATGAATATTGAATAATTTGACTACTGTGAAAGGTAGTTTTTGTTGGGTTATTAATGAAACTTCTGTATATAAAGCTGATTCCTGGAGCTTTTTACGTTAAATAGAAAAAAATTCAAAACAATAAATTAATTTCACTCTAGCCAATAACGCTTTGGTTTACATCGTCTGCACTTTTCTTTTTAATTGTAATAGGTTGGTAACCTAATGAGTAACCACCTCTGCAAATCTGTCTAGATTTCACTAAAGATTTATCACTCTAACTCACGCTAACTCTTCTCAGTCAATAGGGATAATAATACCGGTAAGCCGGTAAATTATTCAATATTAGTGTATTTACATTTACCGATTTTTTTCAAAAAAGTACCGGTAAAACTTTATAATATTTTAACGCTATAGAGTACTGACACGTGACGTCATTCTAAAGCAAAAGTTGGCACTGACCATCTAATTTCAAGAAAAATAGATTTGCGTAAAAATTATGCTTCAGATATCTAAATTTTAAATTATCATTAAACTAGTATATAATATGAAAAATATATTTTAAAGTGTTCGGTGTAATCAAAATTTAATAAACTATCAAATTTTGTTAAGTTTGATTAAATGCAACAAATAAAAACTATTTACAGGACTAAAAGCGGCATTTGAAATTTCATGTCATCGCTCTATATATAGTATTGTTGAAATGTTATTATCTGAACTAATGTGAATGCTGCATTATTCATTCAATAGTACCAACCATGCAAGTAAGAAAATCATAGTTTTCTTTTGCTTTTTTTATTCAAAAAAATAATGTTGACAATGGCAGAAGGAAATTTCGTGATTGGTTTGTGTAGATTAAATTAATAGAATTCAAATAAAATTGGAACTTTAACGTTATTTTTATAGTAAAATATTAAACTAAAAATATTAATTTCTGTTTTGAAATAATAAAAAGTAAGAAAATATAAATTTGTTAATTTTTTGGTGTTTGTAATATTATAGTGGTTTTATTTAATTTAACTAACTATTTTAATTTAACTTTAGAAATAAATAAGCGTGATTGTAGTTAAAAACTACGGTACTTCCGTGTTATCTTACCCCCAAAAATTAAATTATAAAATACAATTAAAATAACATTATAAAAAATGAGAGAATACATTATTGATGACGTTATTGAACATTATTGAACATGAATTTATTAAGGCTATCTGTGATTTATGTGATTTATGTGATTATGTGATTATGTGAGTTTATGTGGCGCAAACGTGTTCTAAGCAACAGTGCCGATGTGGTCGACTATTCTCAACGACATTGTGGTTTTCTGGCCACCTGGATGACCATTTACAAACTCTTTACAAACATTTGCTGAGTTTGTAACTGTGATTTAGAAAATAAATATAATAATTATGTGTTCTTTTTTAATTTAATTTTTGAGGGTAAGATAACACGGAAGTACCAAAACTACAAATACATATTATCATTATAAAAAAATATATGCAAAATTTCTTTCATATTTAATTTTGGTTATTTAAATTTTATATGGTTATGATTTTTATTATGAGTTTAATTAAAATCATAAATTCTAAAAATTATTACCCCTACCAATCAATATTCTGTTTTAACCGTTTCAACCGTATTAGCCGCTTCGGAATTTTTAGCACTCTTTTTATAAGACACTCCCTTATCTTCCTTAATTAGATTTTTGATCAGCTGAAAATTTTCCGTAAAATTAAATTTATTTTATTTCAGCTTGACATGTTGTCATCTAACCTGTCAACTTGGATATTTGATTTCTAATTTGATTGATTAATTGATTTTAAAAAATTAATTAATTAGCATGTATTTTTTAGCATCACTTTTTTGTCTGATTTCATTGGTTCAAAATTATTATATTCGTACAGGTTCAAATAATATTTTTATTTTTTAATTAATTTTGATACTTTATTTTATTTTTTGAGTTTTGGTAAACTTTCCTTTTTTATTGTTTTGTGTACTGTTCTATTTTGCCTCAATTTAAAGAACTTTAATATTTATAAATATGAAGTCAAATTATAAATTGTATAGACTATATATATATATATATATATATATATATATATATATATATATATATATATATATATAATTTCATATATAATTTCATACTTATTCCCGATATGCTGCCCATCAAGCTAATGCAAATCATTGCCTAGTTGTCACTTCCTATTTAAACACAATCCATTTCATTGTTCTGCTTGACAATTTCACATAATTATCTTGTTCATTCACAATCTCTCCACTCTATTCATAAGATTTTCTTTTTCCTAAATTTTATTCACGGCATTATTAAATATTTATGGTTCATTTCGTTACGATTTCCAATGGTTATTTTCATAATTTCAATAGAAAATCTTTTAAAATTATTAAATATATTTAATATCCATTTCGCTAAGTGATTAGTTTGTCATTTAAATAGGGAGGGCTTCCATCAAATTAGATTTGTCACAGAAATTAATGCTTTATTCTTTGGGAATTGGTAGAGCTTTTGTTTTTAGGAACTTAGTAATTGATATTTCTAATTAAATTAATAATAATAATAATAATAATAATAATAATAATAATAATAATAATAATAATAATAATAATAATAATAATAATAATAATAATAATAATAATAATAATAATAATAATAATAATAATAATAATAATAATAATAATAATAATAGTAAGTGGTCTCCCTTCCCCAAAATATACTATTATTCTTTGCTCATTTAATATAAGTTAAAAGGACACTAAATATTAATTAATAATATATAAAACATCAGTAACCTGTGTTAATAATAATATTCTAGTATCTCTGTTGTTTAAATTAACTAAATAAATATTATTTTTCAATAAATTATTGAAAATATTATTTAATTTGTAGAAAATGGTAGTTTTTTCTTAGCAATATGAAAAAACAGTTAAAATGTTCTATGAGTGGTTTTGTTTGCTTTAAATTTTATTATGTTCATTTTTATTAAATATATATCTGATTAAATTAATTTAAATAAAGTTTTAAAAAAAAGTTAATCTTGTCATTTATTAATTATTTTTCAGTTAAGTGTGAAAATTGAGAAAATAAACCTTCAAGAAGCTTATAGTTAAATGTTTTGTATTAATTATTCTAATTATAATTACCTATGATTTTTATTTTATTTTTATACTTAAAAACAATTAAAAATTCAAATGAAAACAAATATTTTAAACTCACATTTTGTTGAAAATTTTGTTATAAAAAATGAGAAAATAAATCCAATTTTGTAACAGGTTTCAAATTTACCTAGCGATTTATAAATGTTCGGGTTATAGGAAATTCAATTTGGTAATATTATAATAATGTAAAACACATTTGTTTTAGTTTTTGATTTGTTTTTATGAATGTATTATTATTTCAAATTTTAACTAAACATTTTTTTAAAAATCATTTGATCTTAATTAAACCGTCACACTTCATTTATTTTTTATCATAAATTATGATTTTTTGAATTTTCGTAATTTTTGTTTAAAGCAATTAAAACAACAAATTTGATTTAATTAGTATTTTTAAAAAAGTTCTTATTGAAATATCCAAAATGCAATTTTGACAGTAAAAATTTCTTAAAACTTCATCAACGGAGATCGTTAATAATTGATGAAAAAAATTCAGATAAATGGAGAAAATTTTCTCTTTCGAATATTAAGCCTGTAATTATTAATAATAATTCAATTACGTTGTCTGAAATTTGAAATTAAGTTTTTTTTTGCTTTGAAATTAGCAAATTTGCTTTTTCGTGAAAAGGATTTTCGAATTATTGACATAGAGTTATTTTGCGAATAAATAATTGAATATATCCGTTCCTGTTTGTTGGGCGATGAATTCAATGTGAATATATTTATTTGTTGATTTTATCTGTTGATTTTTAGATTGAATCCAGCTTCACACAAGGTGAATGGACGCAACATTTGTATGGAAATTGGGTAAACTTGGTCGACTCGGATCAAGCCGATTGAGATATGACGATGATTTTGTTGATCGGCTAAACTATCAGTTTACGGGAGTTATTTTGTTTCTTTTCATCGGTCTCGTCAGTATCCGACAATATATGGGTACTTTATAAATTGAA
Source organism: Schmidtea polychroa (assembly GCA_959609185.1). NCBI lineage: Eukaryota > Metazoa > Platyhelminthes > Tricladida > Dugesiidae > Schmidtea > Schmidtea polychroa. The sequence continues at coordinate 49,279 of CAUHTR010007502.1, read as the reverse complement.
ATAAATCCTTATAACGATAAAATTATATTTTTGTTTTTTTTTGGGATTATTAATATTGTTTCTGTTGGGAAATAGTTTGTAATCTGACTTGACGTGTTTTTAATATTTAAATGATAAAAGACTTAACACAATGATTATACGTATTAAATTATCTAATTAAAAATGCTACTCTATCAATTTTCTTCAATCATTGATACTATTATTTCCTACCTCTCTCTGTCATCTTTCAGGCAGCTTGTCGATCCCACTAGCGTAAATGTTCTCATCCTTGAACCCAAAATATTCAGCAAATGTCATGCAGGCAACTTCGAAAGAAGTAAATTTATTTTAATAACATTACTAATTGAATTGCTTTCCTTTCTATAGGAAATATTTTCATCTATAATTTGGCATTACTGCGATTTTCAGAAGCAAATTAAATTATTATTTCAATTATTGCTCTGGTCTCCTGGGCGACCTTCCCTCTAAGACTATTTTTCTTCACAGATTGGGTATGCGATTGGTAAAATCTTACATACAGCGCGTGGTGTAGACAATTCTAATTTCAATTTTCTGTTTTTTGTTTTTCGTTTTCAATTTGTATTTCTAAATTAAGAGCGACCTTGTTGTATTTCATTGTTTAATTTTATTGATTTCATTATATTCTTCACATTTTCAATTTCTTTTCCTCACTTCTATTTCTCAGAATTCTGGAAAGATACATCTTCTATTTCATACATTTCCCCCAATAATTGTATTTATTTAACAATTATTTAATTTCATTATTTGTATATCCTCATTAATAATAATAATAATAATAATAATAATAATAATAATAATAATAATAATAATAATAATAATAATAATAATAATAATAATAATAATAATAATAATAATAATAATAATAATAATAATAATAATAATAATAATAATAATAATAAATATAATAATAATAATAATAATAATAATAATAATAATAATAATAATAATAATAATAATAATAATAATAATAATAATAATAATAATAATAATAATAATAATAATAATAATAATAATAATAATAATAATTTAACAATTTTTTGATTCGATCTAAATGGTAAAAATGTTCAGATTTCATCATATATAATAATAAATATTTAAATATATTCCCGATTATCCTTTTTATAATTTTTTGATTTTTTCATATTAACTTTTCACTAATGTTAATGTTTTATAAATAAATTTCATTAAATATTAAATTAAAAATTTAAAACTTTGAAAATATACTATTATTTTTGTAATCACTCTGTTTAGGTCTAATGTTTAGGTCTAATAAATTTTTATTCTATCTCTAAATTTTAACATTTTTATTCAATTTTATTTAATATTATATTAATAATAAATATATAAAATAGTTGAATTTTTAAATATGTAAATAATTGTACGTGTATATTGTTTGATTTTTTACTTGAAATATTTATGGAATAAATAAAACTTGAAGAAATTTTTCGAAAGAATTATAAATTCTATTATATCTTTATAATTTTTCACATATTTAGGCAAACCAATCCAATGTTGGATTCCTCAGGAATTTACTCGTGGATGGGAGGAATATGCTGAAAACTATTGTTGGATTGCCAATACTTATTTTGCTACAATTCGAGGTCAGTTTCCACATAAAATTAATCGAAAAGAAAGAATGATTGGATATTATCAGTGGGCTCCAATTTTTATGGCTCTGCAAGCTTTGATGTTTTATTTACCATGTTTAATTTGGCGGGGATTCAATAATAAATCGGGATTTAATGTCCGTAGACTTATTCAAATGGCATCGAGTGATCCGAATATCATTTTATCCAATTTCAATTGTGAATACAAACCTGGACCATCGTCCAATGCAGCATGCAGATTTATGGGTCGGTACATTTCTAACTGCATTTTACGACGACAGGTCAGATCAAGGGGATTGCTCAAATCTGGTCATTCTTGTAAAAAAGACGAAAACGAAAGTCTTCTTTTTCCGATTTCCAACTCTTGTTGTTCTCGCTGCTGTGCTAATCGTGGATGTTTTGAATCTTGTTGTGGTCGACGAAATGGAAATTATCTTATATCTCTTTACATTACTGTCAAATTTCTGTATCTAATCAACATTATCATCCAATTGTATATTATGGAACTTTTTATCGGTGCGTCATACAGTTTCTATGGATTAAGACTGCTAATTGATTTAATCAAAGGAAAACACTGGTATAATTCCGGACATTTTCCCAGAGTCACATTTTGCGACCTTGAAGCTAAAAAGCTCGGAAAAAATAATTTGTAAGTTAAATATATTTTTCAATTAAAATTCAAAATTATGAATTAATATTTGAATTATTTACAAGCTATATAAATGCAAATTTGTTTATGAATAACATTTGAGCATTATTATTATGTAAATAAACATCAATTTTTTTGGATGCATGTTTACGTATAATTGATTTCCTAAACTGCGAAATCACTTAATTTTTTGAAATAGGTTTATTTCTAAAAAACAATAAACAATTATGTAATAAATTAAATTTTGATATTGTAATTAAATATTTTAATTAAAAAAAAATTTTAATTAAAATTTTAAAAAATTAAATGTAAATTAGAATTGGGTAAATTAAAATATGCAATCTTTGATAACAAATTTTGTGAAAAATAAATTCAAATCCCATTAATTTATTACGTATTTCATGTATGGTCATCAAAAAGATTATATATGTACAAAATCTGTTATAATTATAAATATTTCATTTCTTGAAAGAATTTTTACCTAATAAATTTATAACAATCTAAGTATTTACAGTAATTTAAAATAACTTTTCAACAATTTTTTGCACTAATATATTAATTAATTAATATATTTGGTCTTTTAGGAAAATCTCAGTGACTTTTTATAGAAACATAATACTATAATTGATTTATATATAAACATATATTTAGTCTTAGTAGCACTTTTATCGTTAACTCTCTTGACATTTATTGTGAGGTTTCAAGATTTTATGACTGTTCGAAGATTTTCTTGAAGGTTTTTTAATCTCTAGATTAGTGTCTGCCAAACTGTGTGCCGCAGCATAGTAGTGTGTCGTGAAAAAAATCCTCGGTGCGCAAGAAATGTTTAGGATAACTTTAATCTAAAATTGAAAAAATTAGCCACCAAGCATAAAGATAGGAAAGCTACCATGTATAAAACAAAGTACGTGTGGACGTGTTTGTTTTTGAGGGTGAATATAGAAATTGCTCGTTTGTGAGATTCTAGTTTCTATATATGTGCATTATATCTCAATAAAAGAATTTTTGTTATTATTACACTAAAGAATTTGTATATTTTTGCTTATATTGATAAGTTATAATTAATTTTTCCGATATTTTTTATTTAGTGTTTGCTGCGAACGAAAAATGTTTGGCAGACCCTTCTCTAGATTATAAAAGTTTTTATTTATATTAAAATTATGTTAAGCCCCATTATTTTATGCTACTTTTTTAATAATCGATATCAAGAAGTGCAATAATTGACAAATTTCAACAAAATTGATTTGCATTTAAAATAAAATAATATAAAAGTAAAAAATAAACTAATATATTATATTTGCGGTGTTTGTTTTCCCAAATTAACCATGTGAAATAAGTATAGTGATTTCAACGCATTTATGATATAATCTGTGCATATTCTACTATGTAGATATTTCGATTTCCCGGTGTTCAATTAAAGAAAATTTATTTTCTGATTAATTTCTACCGAAAAATATCAGAACTCTGCTTTTCGGATGGAATTTAAAATGGAGATTAATTAATGTTTTACTGGTTGATTAATGCACCATGTAAATAGTATCACTGAACACATATTCCAAATATTAATAATTGCAAAATACTGGTAAAAAGGAAAAACAAGGCGTAAAATATAACATTTTTAATTGATTTTACAATTATTTTATGTATTAACTGCCGAATTTTTATTCATTAAAAAATGAAAAAAAAATTTAATTTGACTAAAATAGTATATATATATATATATATATATATATATATATATATATATATATATATATATATATATATATATATATATATATATATATATATATATATATATATATATATATATATATATATATATATATATATATATATATATATATATATATATATATATATATATATATAATATTTTTTAAATCAAACATAAATATATTTTTATTTCTAAATTCCCATTCTATCGAAACAATCAACAATATTAATTAATAATATATATTTAATTATAATACACTATTTACAATAATAAGTAACAAATAAAGATGAAAGGAAATATTTATGGAGGAATACAAGTTTTATTAAATATGTTGTAATAAGAATATAACTTTCTATTTCATAAAAACTAACTAAAATACATTTCTCAAACAATACATTATCAGGACGTCTTTATTTCTGAATTGAAATAATTATTTTTCTAATAAATTTTAAGACTGAATTAAAATTTAAAATTATCCTTTAAATACTTCAAATTAGTGGTTTTAATTTTTCTCATAGATAAAATGAAAAACAAAAATTTAAACAAAACAAAATAAATAATAACAAAACCATCTCAATTTTCTCTTGGGATTAGAGGCGAAAATAATCTGTTCATTATTTTTACAATCTGTGGTAAAGCCTTATAGGGAAATTTTCACCGGTTTAAAAATATTTCTTACATTTCCCCATTAAAAGATTTTCAATTTAAAATTTTTGGATACTTTGTTAAAGAATTTAAATAAATAAATTTTTATTAATTTAATTTTTATTGCGACAAATTTTTCCTGATGCTTTTTTTGCCAAATTAGTAACATCAAAAAGCTTTTAAGAAATTAACTTAATCAATTGAAACTCAGATTTTTTTTATTATTTTCTGTACTTTTGTTGCGCGATTCGCCATTAACTTCTGTTGATTTATCCGTTTCTATTGATTATATGGTAAATTATTATATTTTTAAAAAGAATCCATTTTTATTTTATTGATTTTATTAATTAAAATCAAAATTTAAAATAAATATATAAATAAGATGACAAAAAGGCAATTTATTTTTAATCAGAAAACAATAATTTTTATGTCCAAAATCACAAATGACTTTTTTTTAAATATTGTTTATCGTTTTGTATATTCAAAGTTTTCTCTTAATTTGTGGTGAGATTTTAAAAAGTGCGAAACGTATATGGAAAATTCGCAAACTAATTGAGTGCAAACTATTAAAAAAATAGCCAATTATTTTTTTTAAAAAGACTTCATCCGAGAAGTATGAGCGCGAATATTCCTCGAGGGAGGGGGGGGGGGGCGGTAGCACTAAAAACATATTTAGTAATATAGTAAAACATGCTTTTATTTTCATTTATATAACTGGGATCAATGGTGGAACACAAGCTTATTCACTCGTGCGTCCAAACAACGACAAATCTATATACAATTAAGAACAACTGTTATTGTTTTTGTCTAAATGAAGTTTTTATCAGTCTTTGCTATGTAAGAAGTGCAATTTCCAAGAATTTATCCGTGTAGAGGTCTACAGAATGGGGTTCTTCAATATTCACCAATTCTATATCTATAAATTGATTTTTAGAAATTATGCGGTATCTAAAATTTGACATCAATTCAAAGCTTTCAGCTTAAATTTCTGGAGACAAATTTTCACTGGCATCTTCTTTCGTTTTTTGACTATTAACAAATAGCTTTATCTATGCAAATGTCATTGCCGTTTTACACAATTTATACAATAGATGGTTTCTAAACCTTGAAATTTTGGAATGAATTATTTCCTGTTGGTTGACGTCGAAACTAAACATGTATTCAATAGGTTTACCTATTTGGGTAAAAATCACGAAAGACTTCCAAGTCAATCTATACCAACCTATACCTACAAAAACCGTACAATGTCACCTGCGACAACTACTTCACCTATTTGTTAATGATAGAACATTTGCACCAAAAGATGTTATTGTTGTTGGTACCATCCGAATCAATCAAAGAGAATTGTCAGATTTTGAATTAATGATGACAAAACTAGAAATTATTTCAGTCTCGTATTTTCTAAGTCGATAACAAAACACTTCTACAAATGTACAAGGGTTGTAACCGTCTTGACTGCAACTCATGACGCTGTTTTCTTTGATGATTTTTACATCCATTAACAAATCAAGAAATACAAAACGAGTTTAAAATCTTCTTACAAATACTTGCTTCCGAAACCCTTACATCAATATTCACCTCACACTGAATCACAATTGATTGTGTGTTCTTTTCCTCTTTCATTTTTTATAAAATATTAATTTATCATTAAAATATTAAATAAAATTATTTAGTCTATAAAAATGACACTTAAAAAAGGACGTGCCGAAAATTTATATATATATATATATATATATATATATATATATATATATATATATATATATATATATATATATATATATATATATATATATATATATATATATATATACAGGGCCGGATTTAAGCATTTGTTGGCCCTAGGCAAAGGAGCTTTTTGGGGCCCTCAAAATTAATTAGTATATTTCAAGGAAATTATGTAGGTTATTTTATTTGCTAAAAGTATTTAAGAAATAATTATTTACTACCTATAATATATATATCAACGCAGTTATTTAAACCATAAAATATTAATTATTTATGCAAAACAATGTTACAGTGTAATTGTAATTTTTATAACCTGGGTTGATAAACAATTAAATATAATTCAGAAGTCTGGGAAAAAAGTTTTTAAATTTAAAATTAAAATTTAATGCATTTAATAATTTATGATTTGTTCAGTATAATTGAAATAATAATTATTATTATTTAATAGTTATAATTATTTAAAAAAATCCATTTTTTCATAATTGATTTATTAGTATAATTATCATTTTGAAAATGAATGTGCCGAAAATTCGTGTTAAAAAGAAAATTTTTAGTTGGGTTTAATTAAATGTTTTCGTAGAACAACATTTAAATCTGGCTTCTTGCGTTATTTAATTCAACAAACTATATCACAACCAATTCTGATAGTAAAAATTATTAGACTTTTACACCGTTTTAATTATAATAATTGGAATTCAATTAGACAAATACAGGTAATTCTTTCAATGAGCTATTGGTTTTACCCTGACTCCGCGGGTTCCTATTGAAAATAACAAGACTCAGCACAATTAGTTTTTTTTTCAAAAAATCAAGTTTTCATAATTCGAATTCATTCAATTTGGAATCGACAACACTGCTTGATTCAATAATTTGCTTGTTCTAATACTAATACTCCTGAAATTATTTTGTATGCAAATCTGATCGGTAATATCTGACTTAAATTCTCAACTAATTTCATAATTTGCTTGATAAATTTTAATAAGCCGTAATTAAGATAAAGCAGAATTAAATCTTAAACTAATAATCCTTCCCTCCGAATTGAGTATTACTAATTTAAATTATTAGACCTATCAAACTCCGTGATTTTGTGTTTGTACTAAAATGTTTTGTACATAACAATTTTAAAATAAACACTTAAAATGAAATTGTCAAGTCACAAAAATTGAAAATTATTCTAAAACTTAATTTTTTATGTTGATTAATTATATAATATCCAATGCGTAATGTAACAAACATCCATCGAGACATTGGGATATTGTTATTCTGTTTAAATAATAAAATGTTGCCCGTAATAAAATAATATCAAATTTTAGAAAAATAAACAATTATTCTTTTAATTAATATCGAAAACATCTAATTGAATAATTTTATTCGTACCAAAATTCAAAATGTGATTTTTCTTATTTAATTAACTTATTAAAACAAATTTGTTTTTAATTCACTACAACCCAGTTTAAAAAAAAACTATGTAAAATTAAAATTATTAAAAATGTCTTTTGGAATTTTAAATATTTAACTTATTTATCATTAATTTCCAAATCCCTTTTGTCTCAAAACTAAGTCAATATAATATATTTGATCTCAAAAATATTTATTTGCAGAAATGATATTTATGGAGAAAAAAATGTGAGGAGTGGGAGGGGGAGGGGAAGGGGTTTGTATGGTTTGAAAAGTATATGTTTGTTTAAGTCCTAATTGTTGTTATATTTTATATTACATTTTTTTTAGATATACTCTACAATGCGTGTTGCCAATGAACATGTTTCTTGAGAAGATATTTATATTCTTATGGTTCTGGAATGTCTTGTTAGGAATCATTAACTTCATGAGTATTCTTTCATGGTCTAGCCAGATCCTATCGTTGAAACGGCGAATAAAATTTATCAGGAAACAACTTCGTATAAGTGGAGTGTTAAAAGATACTGATCTCAGTGCAAGTCGACAGTTTGTGCTTCAATATCTAAAACCGGATGTCGTTTTTATTCTGAAGCTTATCGGCTCAAATATCGGTGAAATCATTGTCACAGATTTGACCACCGAGCTGTGGTACATATATCGACACAAAAGGTTAAACGAGTGCGACGACATTAAGAATACGACAACAATGATGCGTTCTTCGTTCGAATCAGAAATGAAATCTCCAAGAAATCTCATTGGAAATAACACCATGAGTAACAATACTGTTGACAAATCCAGTATGATAAATAATAACAATAACAATAATAACAACAACAACAACCACGATGATATTGTATAAATACTCATTGAGATTTAGCCAAGATTAAACCTGTTATTTAAATAGAAATAAATACCAAATATAGATAGAGAATGCTTCAAATTTATTTGTTCTTGACTTATTTTATTGAATAAATAATTTTAATATTTTATGTTTTATTTGAGTTCTTGTGCAATTTTTTGATTGAAAAAATAGAAATTTTTGGTTTGTAGACAATTTTTTCTTTCATCATTCTGGAAGGTTTTGCCATCTGTTCCTCCGTTTCTATATTTTGCATAGATATTAATCATCTCCGTCAGCAAGCCGTATCAGCTATTTTGTATTTTTCGCATTTTGTGAGCTTTTTGATGCAAACTGGCACCCAAAATCTTCGAAAGTTGATATGTGTATTCTTTTGTGTTACTTCATCATTTTTATTTGAGAATTATTTAAAAACATTCATTTCTATCTATTTTCAGGTATTTATTTTATGTAGGTTAATTAAATTACTTAGTTTTCAAGATAAATATGGTCATTTTCTGGATATTACTGAAAATCAGACCGTAAAGAGTAAATCAAACCAAAAGATGGTGCATCATTCACTTTGAAATGACTCGAGGTCTTTGTTCTACAACTCAGAATTTAATCTGAATATTGAATATATTGCAGGTGGAAACATTGAGATATGCAAAATATCATTTGAACCTTCAAATGAACCTATTGTGAAACAATTAATTAAATTTAGAAGAGCTAAAGCTATTCAAAATCGCACCAACTTTGCGCGATGGCATGCATTTTGATATGACTTTTCCCTTGTCTGGTTCTTGAAAAAGATCTCAAACATTTAAGGATATTCGTTAACCTAATCGTGTAGAATTTGGGTTACTTATGAACCTTTAATAACCAAAGTCACATAGTCTTTCATTTGAAAATACGTCAAATTATGATGTACATCTAGTTATAGCTGTCAAAAGAACAGAATATCACGTCACGCAGTTCCCATACTTATACATTATCCAAAAAGTAGTCGTGTAGTCGATACAGTTCATATAGATGTTACATGACCCTTATCATCATCACGAGGATATACTTACATTTTGACAAAGATCGATCGAAACACCTGATGACCGGAAGTGTTTCTAATGCGTTCAATTAACAGAGAAAATTATTGGGATTTTTGTTAAAAATTAAGTTTGGGTCACCTTTTTAGGACACCTAAACACATCGTAACTTGCCACACAACTTGAATAGGACACTAAAAAACTCTACCAGCACTTTTAATAACTAAAGAATGGCCATGTGCACTTTCACATAAAATGTTAGGTTGGAGAAATATACCCAGTAGCCTCCATGGTTCATCAATTTCTCAGCTTCTTTTTTGGTCTAATATTGCGCTATTGAATGATCTATTTTATCCAGACACAATTTTTACACCATGCCGAGGTTTCCGGAAAATGTAAATATCCATATACCAACCAATCTTTTTGACGCATAGTATGTCTGGTTGTTCATTCAATGTTCAACTTCTCTTCAAATACAGTACAATAGGGCTTTCGAAGTTGTGAAAATTTATTCGGAGAGCAAAACAATAATGGTTATAGTAGATGAACGACATAAAATTGTTAATCTGTTTAAAGTCAAGCCTTCTTTTCACATTGAGAACACTCCAAAGCATCACAAGATGAGAATGTCTTTAAGGAATTATGACTTGAAAATCTGTCAATAAAAGGTTATGTAGTTTTTAATGCCTTTTTGCGCATGTCTTTGTTTATCATGTTCCTTGCTCATCAAATATTCCAAAAATAGATTGTGATGATTTAAACATTATATATTTGAAAGACAATAAAATCATATTTTAGCCCACCTTCTGGCAACCGGTAGACCATGAAAAGATTTTAGTGTGTCGCGAAAAGCTTTTCGGATAGTAATCAGGTAAAAACGGGAAAATTTCCAAATTCAGTCACCCTAATTTCGGCAGTACATTTGTCCGGAATAATGATTATTTTGTGACAAAATTATTTGATGTTATCTGTGAGTGTTCTCGATATGTTTAGAAGCAATTTTATCTTCATGGTAAGCTTAATAAAACTTTATAGAACAAATATGTGTAAATCATTGCCATTCCATTCTACTGGTGGAAATATTTCTCACTCAAAAAGAGTCAAGTGATAAAAATGATAAACCAAACGAGAAAAGTGAAAACAAGAAAATTGTACAATCTTCATCAAAGATAAAAAGCGAAAATACAATGATAAATATCTAAAATATGGATCCGTCACCAGAGGTGCATCGAGCTATTCGGCCGCCTGGGTGCAAAATAATTTTCTGTCGCTCCCCGTCCTTTTATTTAAAACATTTTCTATAATCCAAAATAAAAATAACATTTTAAACTAACTAAATTAAACTAACTACGGAATAACATACATATCACATGCAATAGTTTATGAAAATTATAGTTTATTAATCACAAAACAGAGAAGTTTAGGAAAGTTATAGTTTAGTACACACAAAAAAGAGACTTTTCTTGCTTTGTTCAAAGCAAATTGTAAAATTAAGTCATGTATATCTAAATTATATAGTGTTTCATGTTCAATTGAAATTATTGATATAACTTAGACGTTTCTGGAGCATAGTTGATCTTAAATAATTTTTAATTATCTTTAATTTTGAAAACGATCTTTCACCTGTTGCAACTGAGATTGGTAATGTTAATAAAATTCGGGTCTGAAATACTGTAAACAATTTAAATTATTTGTAATTTCATGAATAAATCTTACGTCAGCTCTTCACTTTCGCAAAAAGTCAGCGTTTTCCATTTAAATTGTAAACAATTTGATTGGTTTTGAATATCCAATTAACACTTATAGCTATTATACCGAAAATACTAGAAAACTAGACAATGAGATTGTTTTCATTATAATAATTATAATCATTATTATAATTTCTGAAATTTTAAAATATTAAATTTATTAATCTTATAAATCTTACAGAGTTGTTTCGTCATGTTCTCTACAAAAATTTTCTCAAAAGTTTTCTTTAATTTTTAAAAATTTTTTGATAGATTGGAAATAATAATACGTTAACTCAAGGGTGTTTAACCTGCGCTTCGCGCTTGGTATAACAAATATAAATTATTCTAATGTTAATGTTTTGTTTTACAATTTTTCTAATCCTAATGCAATCCTAATCAATCCTAATTAATCCTAATATACAATGTATTTTTCATTTTCATAATAAAACTAAACTTTTAAATGTAGTTGATTCTATTTTGCGGCCCACCTGTCTTCAAAAAATTTAACCATGTGGCCCAGATTCTGCAAAAGATTAAACACTCCTGTGTTAACTATATGTTAATCACTTTTATTCATTAAAATGAAAAAGCCTATCAAAAATTTACATGCATTTTTAATATGTGTGCTGTGTTAGTATGTTAAATTATTTTTCTAGTACTTTCTCAATTTTTATATAAAACTTTTATTCATTAAAACATTAAATTTTTACTCACAGGTAAGTTTGTGTGTCTCGATAATATAAATCTATTGATTTGTTTTAGATTATAGAAACTTTTATTAATTGGAATTAGGTTTATGGTATATAAAATATTTTCAAACTGAGTTTATTATACTGCGTCCCATTCTGGTGTAGACTATAATAAAATGCAGTAAAATTGGTTTATTTAAATTCATAAACTAACAATAATTTTATAAGTACATTCTTAATACATACAATTAGCATCTTCTTCCAAAACAATAAAGGATCACTCAGTATAGATGTTTAAAATAAGTATTACTTTTTGCAGCAAACTAAAATCCTTCGTGTGTAAGCTTTGTAAAAATTAAAGATTTTTACTGATAAATTACAAGTTATAATTCAATTTTCAACTTCTCTCATAAAAATAAAGAATATACTAATGGATCACCGGGTATTAGTGTATATATTTACAATCAAATTTAGTTTTGTAGCAAAATGCCGTTGTAGGTCTGTAAATTGGCAAATTTGAAAGCTTTAACGACTATGAATTTAGAAAACAAATAATAATTAAATTAAAATACCTTGTTTTTACATAACGATAAAGAATATACTTTAAACCTTTGAGTGCCAGCATGATTTTTAGAGAATTAGCTAAAAGTGCCACGATGCTAGAGAAAATAGATATTTTGCGCCCTTACCAGTCGTTGTGAGTGTGAGTAGTCACTTTCTTTAAGTAGTCACATAAATACACATTCGGAATAAAAAAATAATAAACAAGAATTGACAATTATGAAATAGAAATTGTATTAGTTTGTGCGGAGCAGGGGCGCATTTTCGACCAGTGTATTGAGGACCGCGATCGTGCTCTTTGACATTCAATGAATTAAGTTCACTAAATGTCTGCAATTATGTACATTAAATGTAATTTTAATATCGAGCAGCTCCACATCCTGTACCTCAGTTTAGATCTCCTCTTCAATAAAATTAGTCTTCGTAAAACAATTCATCCATGGCCTGAAGTCGGTGATACATCATGAACTTCTTGTGGTGGTGTTTGAGGTTTTCAATGATTCTTGATCCATTGGTTGCGAGTTGGCTGTCGTGTTTGGTGGGAAGAAGACTAGTTGAATGTTGTTCAGCTCGAGGTCGGGAGGGTGGCCAGCAAAGTTATCAAAACAAATCAGCACTCTACCTCCCTGCTGGCTAAGTCTTCCGTCCCACGCACACAATATTTCCGTCATCTATGCCTTATAGTTAACCTTGTATTCGACCGGGATCTCCTTGTTATTGAAGGCACGTGGTCTTTAAGGAAGCGCCAATCACCAGAAGAGGAAAACTTTCGCTACCACTCATATTTGCCCCAACTAAAAGAGTGATCCTTTGCTTACTTTTCTTTCCTCCTGAAAACGATGGTCTTATTCGAAAGTAGCTGTCATCTATCTTCGCAGTCTGTATTATTTTTACCATTCTCAATATTTTATGAACATCAGTTAATAAAAAAACATCTTAGTAAATTTTTTCAATCCACTGAACTTCTATTTTATTTTGTTTAATCTTCCTCTATTTAACAAAAATTAACTGAAAAAAAATTAAATATAAAAATTTTAATCTTTTATATCTGAAATTAAAAATTAAAAATAATTTGAATTAAAGATTAATAATATTTTTAATCAAATCATAATTTCAATTCCAAAATTAATCTCAAGGAAAATTTAATTAAAAATGACTATTCAATACTCGCTTGAATAACTTGTTTAAATATAGAGATACATTATTCGGTTTTAATTTTTTTTAAAATGTCGTTAATTTGTTCTATATCCAACGAAATTCCCGAAATTCCTGTTCTTAATAGATTATCAGGACATGTCTATGAAAAAAGGTTAATTGAAAAATACTTAACGACAAGTGATCTAGATCCTGTTACTGGAATACAGTTTTCTATGGATGATTTGATTGAAATTAAAGTTCCAATGCATGTGAAACCAAAACCACCAAGTTTCACATCCATTCCGGCTTTATTGAAAGCTTTTCAGGTATTATAATAAAAATTGTTAATTCTTATATGGATTTATAGGATGAATGGGATGCTTTGATGCTTCAACAATTTACAATGAAGCAAGATAACCAGGCTCTTAAAAGAGAATTATCTCATGCTCTTTATCAATATGATGCTTCTTGTAGAGTTGTCACTAGATTAACTAAAGAAGTTACTGCGGCAAGAGAAGCTTTATCTACTCTTAAACCACAAGCTGGAATTACATCTCATATAATACCCCCTCAAGCTGCACAAAACGAAAGTGAAATGGAAGTAGAAGTTGCTTATAATCACAACGTTCAAGAACCTGTTGGAATGAGTCAAGAAATTGAGATACAACTTCAAGAGAAATCTCAAATGCTTACATCTGAAAGAAAGAAACGAGGTAAACAAATGCCAGAAGATTTAGCTAGACCTAGTTCAATTGAAAGTTTTATTGTGAAAAACACTCAAACTGGTTTGCATTCTGCCAGTATCCCCGGTATTGTGGCTTTGGATGTGTCTAAGAAAGATTCGAGTAAAATAATTACGGGTGGTAACGACAAAAATGCAGTTGTTTTTAATACAGCAACTAATCAGGTATGGATTTAAAAAAAATTTTATTTATGATTTTAGATAATTATTAAAATTTATAATTAATGGTTTGACAATTCTAGATTGTTTGTACATTGAAAGGTCATACGAAAAAAGTGTCTTGTGTCGTTTATCACAATTCTGACGAAATAGCGGTAACGGCGTCGCCTGATAGTACTATTAGAGTGTGGAAAATTGACGATGCCAGTTGTGAACATGTTATTCGAGCACATACAGGCAACGTCACCGGTTTGAGTCTCCATGCAACTGGAAATTACGTTCTCTCCAGTAGTAATGATGGCTATTGGGCATTTTCTGATATATATACTGGAAAAGTTATTATGCGTCACCAAAGTCTTCATAATAAAACTGAAGCAATTCAAAGTTTAACGTGTATGAAATCTCATCCTGATGGTTTGATTTGCGCAACCGGAACTGAGGACGGCGAGGTTTCAATTTGGAATTTGAAAGAAGTAAAAAAAGTCGCATTTCTTCCCCATACGACAAATGGATCCGTGCGCACACTCGCGTTCTCTGAAAATGGATTTTATTTGGCCACCGGTGGCAGTGACGGTCTTATCAAGCTGTGGGATTTGAGAAAGGTTCGAGATTTTAAGACTTTGGTAAGGTTTTTCATGGTCGTGTTTTCTATTAGTTGATTCGGGTGTTTTATAGAGTCCAGGAGATGACAGAATAACCTATCAGATCAATGATTTGGAGTTCGATAATTCAGGCAGCTACTTGGGTGTTGCCGGCACAGACGTCCGTGTCTATCTCAGCAAGCAATGGGAACGCGTTGTCAGTTTCAGTGACCACAGTGGCTTGGCTACCGGAATTCGTTTCGGTGAGAACGCCAACACTATCGTTAGCAGCAGCGTTGACAGAACCGTCAAATTGTACGCATCCAATTGAATGTTGAAATATAAATTAATAAGTCAATAATAAAAGTTTTCTTCATTTTTTTTTGGAACAAATAAATGGCTTGGTTGGGTAGCATTGTTTTGAGCAGCATCTCTCGCATAGTGGTCGCGTGAAGTAGCTCATTCCTGGGATGCGACCTTGCTGGATACCTGAATGTGGTGCGAAATGTGTAATGGATTATCAATTGATTACTTACACTTGGAGCACAAATTACCGTTGAATAGAATGAGAAATATAAATATAAATGACACGTTCATTGGGTTTCGCGATTGAATAATGGTTACATTGTTCCACTAACTTGTTAATATCAGGTTCCGTGTAAACTGATACTTTGTCCTGGTCACGAGACTCTGTTTCCATTTTTCGTAATCATTAGGCACGTTATTTCTAGTACTTATGAAATATGGAGTTTTGGCCCATTAAATAAATAATATCATTATCAATTATGTCAAACGCCCATAACGATAATTCGAAAACAAATAATTAAAAATAACGAATTTCTTCGTTTTCTCAAAATGAAAATGTACTTTGAGAAATAATGATATTTAAATCTTACGCCTCATTAAAAATTTTCGAACTATCACACTACTTAACGATAGTGCAATAATAAATAATTTGGGTAATTACACATTTCAAAAATTGAAGCACAAATAAAATCAAAAATTCAAGAATTAGTTAAAAATTTGAAAATAATGATCGGGATAATATGTATGGTTGATCGCCAAATTGAAAGACAAACTAGTGAATAATAATAAAAAATTAGTGAGGGGTCTCCAGAAAAAACTATAACGTAAAAACAAATTAAATAATCAGCTAGTGGGAAACCCAAACTAATGAGATGGGTACACCACACACCACAGTCGAGAAGTGGGGGAAGCCCGAGAGATTATCAAACGATCAAAATAAGTTTAGATTAAACATAAAAGACGGTGCCGAGCAATTTACTTGTTGTTGAGGCAATTAGACCAGAAATAAGGGAATAATAGTTGGATTGTTAAAAATTGAACTTTTGAAAAGCGAATTGCCAGTTGGTCGAATAAAACAATAAAGAATTTATGGTTTGCGAAGCTCTGAGAAAAACGAAAGACAAAATCCCAGTGAAATTAAAGAAAATTACAACTTATCTTACTAGAAAAACCCATTCGTAAACATACCTTATAGATTATTTTGAGAGAAAGATACAAGTTGTAAATGTCATAAGAAATTGAATAAAGAGTTCTGTGTTGAATTTTTGTTATTGGAATATTGTTGCAATAATAAAGGACACGAGGAGTCAGAAACTAACCGACTCATTAAATAATAATCCAACACAATTATAAACTGTAATTAATATAGTCAGCATTCAAAAATTGCTCATTAAATTCTTTTCACTGTTGGAAAGAATAGTCTGATGGGATACGTGTAGCAGCAACAAAAAAAAACATCTGATAATTTTATACATAGTCTTGTATTTATCAAGAGCTAATTTCCAAAAATCGATATACTCCTTTCCATTAGTTGTTTCTTCAAAAATAGCTTTCAGATTAGTATCAGTTCAGTTCTTGTGCTCTAATATAATTTACTATACTTATTGCAGTTTTTATCGCGGCGTCTATTTCGGAAATAAAGATACGTGCTGCTAAGTTTCCTTGGTGTATGATACTGTTAAAAGATAAGAGATATTAAATTTTTTTTTCAATATAGTACCAAATCCTTTTTCGGATCCGATCATTGAAGGAAATCCAGCCCTGTATACACAAACCAATCTTTTAATATCAATATCATTGTTTTCTAGAAATGTGCTAAAATGTCTAAATGTCCGTGTCTCTAGTTTGATTTTTCATAGGATGAAATTTCAGAAAATCAAATTTTAAAATTGAAATTTTATCCGGTGCAATATCTAACAAAAGCGGAACATTATATAAAATCAAAATTCAATTCTTAAAATTTACTTTAAATTTAAAAAAACTTGAATGCTATTTATAAAATTAAATAAATGAACTTACAAACTTCATTTCTTCATAAAAAGTGAGTCTCCTACAATTGATGTACACAAACTTTTTTATTTTGGAATTAGGTGTTTAATAAAACAATACTTTATAAGACAGAAAAATTGCTGTTGTATCCGTGTTCTGTGTAATATTTACTTGAAGTCACAACACTGTCACGCGCTCAACTTTGGAGCTGTCACGTGTTGCCACAAGTCAAATTATTTGGCACGTACTTGTCTGTCAAGTATTTGCTTGTTTTTTTGGCAAAAAATCTAGCATTGGCAATCGTAACACTCTTTTACCAATTCTGATGTGGAACATAATGACAATCCTCTCTAGTTTCACAAGCGGTGCGTTAAAGTCAAAACGAATCTCAAGATATACGAAATTTAGAATGCCAGATTTCTATTTTTAAATCATGTTCCTTGATAATTAATGTGTTTATTGCCGCAGGTTTAGTATGATTGAACTAGACTCGAGTGTTCAACACTGTTCTAATGACCTACTCTCACTGGTAAGCTTGTCATCTAAAGAATATTTTTAATTTTTCAGTCATTTGTTGGTTGGTCACTTGAATACTCTGATTTTTTTCTCTGTAGCTTCTGGTTTATCGAATTCATTGAGTCCGGGAGAAATATAGTTCCCTTCAATTTGTGACAATACTCCTTGAGTTTGTCCTACTTAATTTAAAGGACTTCGTCAAACGGGACAGGCTCAAGTTTGAGCATTAAAAGTAAACATCAAGTTATTCAATGCTAAGTACTACCTAGATAAAAATTATCGTATATAAAAAAATCATATACTTTGCTTTGTGTGGAGAGTATATTTTCAGTAATATGTCATTTCATACACATCTGGTAGTCTGCATGTCCCAAATTGGGACTCCCAATGTAGTTCTATAATATCAGGGTTTGAAAATGCATTCTTTGTTAAGTTCTCCAGTCACTCATCAGATATCCATTTATTTGTCATAATCAATTCTGAGCATTACCATAATTAGATTAGAAAATGACTCAGGATCCTAACTGTAATGTCGATGTTCTCCCTGATTTACAGTCACAATATCTCGCTTTGTTTGTTGAGAACTATAATTACAAAATCGGTTAACTCTACTCCCCGGATTACCATTTCTAAGGGTTCTGCTAATCTCTTTATTTAATACAAAACTTTTGCGCAGGTATTCCACCTTATTTCCTAATTTGAGAGTTTTACTGCACCTTTTCTGTTATGACAATAAAATTCATTGTTAACTTTTACAATTTTGGATAGGGAACCGATTTTCCCCTTTTAAATCGAGTTTTAGATTTCTTGCTATAGTCAATGTTATCGCAAAAATTTGAACAGTAATTTAAACAAAAAACTAATTTAAGTACGATGATCTGAACTATATGAATTTAATCTACAATATTTGTTTGACTTCTGTTATAGATGAATTTAATATTCCTTGCAAATATTTTAATTCTTAGCTTAATTAACTTTAGTTTTTGTGTAATTTAATTTTTAAATTTTTATATTCTTTTAATTTCAACTAGATATTTGGCGGCCATGATGGAAAATCATTTCTATTTCTATTCCTTCTTTCTTTTATCGACATAACCTCAAATTTGTTTACTTCTGTTATGATATATTTGAGTTTGTTTTGTGTAATACTTCTTGCTTCTGTTTTATTTTTACTTTATTTTTTGTTTATCATTTTAGTGTTGTATAAGTTCTTTTAATTGTGTTCACTTGATGTTTTAATGTGTTTCTAATTTGACTTTATTTAATACTATACCTGAGTGCGATTTTCTTACACATCGATCACGTTACTGCTACGTGCGTTTAAATTCAGTTTTTTCCCAACAATAATACATACACATATAATATAACTATTTATATGCATGCCCGAATTAACCTCTTCGTAGGCCCTAGGAACTTCTACCTTTAACCCTATCGAATAGTTTTTTGCCAGTATCCCTAATGAAGTCAGCTGTGGTTTATTTTTAAAATGCGTTAATTTAATTCCAAAGTGTTTTTGTTTAACAACACTTTATTTAAATAACAAAGTTTAGTTTCATTCCATATTGGTTTATTTTATGAATGTTATTTTGTGAATATTATATTGGTGCCTTTATTTCGCTTTATAACGTTTTTCTACTACGATCTAAATTACATGAAGAAATGCTTATTTCGTATATGTATGACGATGATGAGTACCAATTATTATACTTTAAGTCTTTTGTTTCTAAGTTTAAATTCCACGCATTTGAAAACAAAAATTTTAAACCTGCTTGATATAATTGGCTGGTTTATTTTCAATTGCAAAGAAAATTCATTTTCTTACATATGTATACGAATGAAATTAAATTTTCTGTGATTATAGCTGTGCAACCATAGCAACTGATTTTTTTACAAGTAATTTTCTGAAAAGATTAAGAAATTTTTATTGTGTTTCTACTTTGTTAGAGTTATCTAGTTATAACAAATAATATTGCTGTAAAACTATAAATATTAATTACTTATTAAAAGAAAGTAAATTAAAAATAAGAAAGTAAAATGTCTGTCGGATATAAGAGAAAACATGAATCGGGCTCCGAAAAGCGTAAAAAGAAAATAGTCAAAGAAGAAGCATTGAAAAAAATGAAAGGTTCACCTCTCAAATATATAACAGAAACAAGAGGAAATAATGAAAGCTGCTCTACAAATGTAACCGAATTTATTGGTCCAGAAGACCAAAATCAAAATAAAACTTCAGAACAATTATCATCTGGTACGGAAGATACTAAAAAACAAGATACATATACATGTGAGTTAGAGGCAGAAGAAGACCGAACTTCTGCCGAAATATTTATATCATCAGAGGATAAAATAAAAAAAATATCTAATGCAATATCAAAAGTTAATTTAAACTTAAAATATAATACTGATCAAGCTAATTGGGTTATTTCTCCAGATCTCATAAATTATTTTTCTGAAAAAAAGCCTTTACAAAATATAGAATTCAATTTTCTCTTGAAGGGTAGAAAATATGGAGACAAAATCAGATATCCACGTAAAGAGTATTTTATCAGGCAATTAACAAATGGGGAAGCAATCGAAAGAGGCTGGCTTATATATTCTCCATCAATTGGAACAGTACATTGTTATATCTACAGGCTTTTCCCTAGAGTGAACGTAATCCTCAACCAACTTATAAATGGATTTGATGATTGGAAATATGCAATATCCAGGTTTACAACACATGAAAAATCAAAAGATCACCTTGACGCAGTGTCATCTATGTTTCAATTACAGAAGAACAGTAGAATTGATGTAGAGCTACAGAAAGAGAAAGAAAAATTGTGTAATTACTGGATTGAAGTTTTAAAGAGAATAGTTGCCGTAATAAAATTTCTTCCTGAACGAGGTTTGTCATTTCGTGGCGATAATGAAATTCATAATTGTTCTAATAATGGAAATTATCTTGGTTGTATCGATCTTATAGCCAAATTTGATCCTTTTTTAAAAGAACATATTCGAAGACATGCAAATGCTGGAAGAGGAAATGTTTCCTATTTATCTAATGCTGTATGTGAAGAATTTATTGGTATACTAGGATCTAAAGTTACAACGCAGATAATATCTGAAATAAAAGAAGCAAAATATTATGGAATCAGCATTGATTCAACTCATGATATTAGTCATATGGACCAGCTTAAAAGAATAAAAAATTGCCTCCGATCAACTATGGGACAGGAACGATTATCATCTCTTACGCTTTTATCAATTGAAAGTGATTTATGCGAGAAATTAGTTTCGAAGATGTTATTGTCGAATTCGCCAATAAAAAATGTAGGAAGGTTAGTTTAGGTAATAATTAAATAAATTGTTTACTAAATTAATGATTTTTATTTGGTTTTTTGAAAATAAATTTTGAATTATTTTGGATTAAGTGAAGTTTTTCTTTTCATGCTTTGGTTGAATATTTATTATATAAATTTTTCGTAGGCCCTAGGCACTGTGCTTATTGTGCCTATGGGATAATGCGGGTATGCGCCTGAGTGCAAAATAATTTCCTGCTCCCTGTTCTTTCTTTAAAAATTTTTCTATAATTCAAAATAAAAATAATATTTTAATTAAATTAAAAATTAAACTTTCTATGGAATAACACACATATCACATGCAATAGTTTATGAAAGTTATAGTTTAGAGTACACACAAAAAAAAGCCACGCAAAAAAATCTCTTATTGCTTTTTTATAAATTTTAAAACTTGAAATTTTGATTTGATTCAAAAATTGAAACACTAAATGACTTTGACAAGATAATGACAGATATATAAAAATTAAATACGCACAAAATAGTCTGATTTTTTTTTTATTTTACAAAATTAAATTTTTTTTGGAAATGGTTTTTATTTTAAAATTGCCGCCCATTCAAACGGTCGCCTGCGCGCAACCGCACGCGTCGCACACCCGCTTGGAGCGCCCCTGCTGAGAGAAAATTATCTAATATACGGTAAAGATGAACTGTATTTTTTAATAGTATTGCTAGTGTGTACGATAAAGAACATTTTAAAGAGTCCACAGATAATACTGGGGAAATAAATTAAATGAAGATTTAACAATTCAGGATTTAAAGAATAAAATCCAGATGAAATACTTCATTGCAAACATTTCGTATACTATACTACTGAGTACTAGATGGCGTTGGGCATGGGAATAACTCGTGTAAAATATTGCGCTCTTCATTTATTTTTTACTTTATTTGAAAGAAATATTTTGTAATGTTTTGTTATATTTTGTAATAATATTGAAATATTTCTCACATTACAATCAGGTCTTTCACTATTAAAAACAACTAAAGCATTTAAACAATAGAATTTATACTAATATTTAACTGTAATGTTCACATCTAGAAAATTGCTGTCATTTTGTCAATTGAAATTATTATTTCTGATGTTTTTAGAAATATTTTTGCCATATAATTTATAGGATTGATTGCACCAAACGTGAAAATGGACGTTATGATGTCAAATTCGAATGCTCGATGGTTAAATTCATTTTATTTACAACATTTTTTATGTAAAAAATCAAAAATACAAAAATAAACATACAGTCAATGTTCATACATCCTTTTGCACTTTTTATTATGGAGCACCCTTCACATGTCGCTGTACAGGTTAAACAAACAGTGCCAATATCCTTGCCATTAAATGCATTAGAACCGGGGTAGTTTAAATTTTGGAATTGGATTACATCTAAAGAGCTAAACGTAGTATTCGGATTAACTCTACAAAAAGCATTTAATGGTCTTCCTTTGGGATAGTTAAGACCCGGGAAGTTAAAAATAAAATTTGAAGTTCTATCTGCAATAAGTTAATTAAATTAAAAAAAAACTAAAAAAAAATAAATTTGATAGTAAATTCAATTTTCTTAGTATTCAATTCTGTTTTATAGACTATCAAAAAATACAAGACAAAATATAGATGGATAGTCTATAAAAAATGGAGACAAAAACTTTCAAAAGAGGTCAACGGTAAAAAAATTAAAATGTTTTATTGATTTTAATTTAATATTTTTAAAATATTTTTTTAATTTTATTTGCAGCAGTTAATATAGAGTCTACTTTGTAGAATGAACACTTTCCGAAGAATGAATGTTACAACTTTTAGTGTTATAGTTGTGAGGAGTGTAAATAATAAATTTTAAATGTAGAATTCATTAAAATTCGAGTTCAAAATTAATTAAAATTTAAAAAATGCAAAAAATAAAGCTTAAAATGACAAAAGTTAATTAAAATTAAAAAAAGATTAAAGTATCGTCCTTTCATATTTGAGAATTTACCGTTAGTAGAATTATCCAAAGAATATCAAACAAAGTCGATCAGAATTTATATATTTGTTTGTGAAAATAAAATGCTTTACTTGTGCTATTAAATAAATAACGTGCAGATAAAGTCAGGTATATATATATATATATATCCGTGACTTTATCATATGTGACAAAAACTAATATTACACAAAATTTCAATAAATTACGATAAATATATGAGTCTATTTTGAACCTAGGGACTTTGGATTTACTTATTTTGAGGGACCGGTAAAGATACTTAGAAATTTTTATTTGGTCGCATGAACATTTCATTTTCAAAATGGAACAAATTCATTTTTGTAATAACGAAATATTTCAATATTTACATTTCAGTAAATTTTACAATATTATTTAAATCTACCAGTCAACTTTGTGTTTATTTGTCATCTTCTTTCTTCTAATATATAAAGATGAAGGTTTGTTTGTTTGTTACCAATAGAATCCCCTACCGTTGGACATAGGGTGTTGATATTTTGCATGTGACCTTCATTTGACTCGGGACAGGTCATAGGCTATGTTTCAACCCCAGGTGACCATCCCTAGGGTACCCAAAGCCGGTTTGTTTGTCTGTTCTGTCAGCAATTTACCATATAAATAATAATTTAGTATATGGTTGCTACTTGCAGTTGAAAGTAATATAATTTAGTCAAAAGTTTTCAAATCAGAATTCAAGCATGGACAATTATAATTTTATTTGATTAGTGAACCAGTTTGCAATTTGGAAAAATATTGCTAATTATTTTTCGATTTAAATTGGAATGCGTTTTCGATTTTGCAAATTGAAATTTATTTTGAAAGCTTTTCTTATTGTGAATTAGACATGGAATTGAAGCTGTTATAAAATTAATACTGGAACGTAATAACATAATTAAATAAAAAATTAATTTAAATGATTTATTATAATAAATGTAAACTCTGGCGAAGCCAGGGTACGACAGCTAATTATTTATATACATCAACAAAATAAATATTTTTAAGTCTAAGAATTGGTCTATACTCATGAGATGGCCCAGTTGTTATATAATGTAAATTTATTATCCAATGATGTATACTGTCAAAATAAACTTACCCCATAAAAAAATTAACGGCTCACATATATAGGTATTCCTCGAAATCTGCGGTTAATTAGTTCCTTGTTATTCGTACCGGTGTTATACAAGACTTGGAATTTTTGAAAATTAAATATTTACAAATTATAATCCAAATTATTTAACCATTAGAGAAAACGTAAGAAATTTTTAAAAACAAAAAACATTAAAATATTTAATACCGAAGTTCAGAACTGTTTTTAAATATCTTTATATAAACTTTTAGAAAACTTTCAAGAATTTTGAATTAAATATTATAATAAATTTCAAATATTGTATTAAACCAAATTTATATCCAAAAAATGCAAAATAATGATTTTTACCAGTCGAGTGCTGCTCAAAATTCTCATTTTAATGCATAGCTGGTTGAATACAATTTTATTTCAACCTAAATGTACAATAGGATGTAGTGCATACCTTTCAAAAAGCCGAGAGATGCCGTTTTTACGCGTCATTGGCCAATCACATACAGTGGCAAATGACGAATATACAAGTCATTGTTACTGAAGAGGTTAAAGAAAACTGAACCACACAATGTGTATTCAACTTAAGTTCGGAATCAGAGTGAAAAGGTTTATTTTATAATCAAAAATGTTCACATAATAAATTTTTGCTACTAAATCCTGTTTTAATAGTTATTTAATATTAAAATAACAAATTTAAATATTTATTAATTGTACAATGAATATTCATATAAATACCTTGATAGTCAAAACATTTCACCGGACTTTGGAACATGATTGACCAACACATTGCACAAATCTTTTTCTTTTTGATGGCATAAGGACCTCCTATTAAACTTGAATCTATTCTAGACATGTTATAGTCGTCTGTATCCAAAAGTATTATTACATTGCCAGTTAATTTATTAACATTCATGCAAAATACATTCAATGGCTGATCCCCGAAGTATAACATTAAAGAGTTAGGCACTATGTAGATATAATCTAAATTGCGAAAGAAAATTTAAATTAATTCGAATAATTTATTTTGTTTAAAATAATTTGATAAATTAAAAAGTATGATTTTGTTGTAAAAAATTCATTAGAATGATAAAATTAATGAATTCAATAAAACAAAAACGTCATTTATTCACTAAATAATTCTTTTGATTATCTTCAATTTTCTAAATTAATTTAATTTAGAGTTTTTCAAACATTTTGAATTTAATTTAATTTTATACGTCGAAATTGTATTTTTTTTGAAATCTGAGACATCACATCTAATGACGAGGTTTCAATATATGATCATGTCCATAAATATTCAAATAAAATTCGGGTTTTATGAAGGTGAGGGGTTAGGTTTTATTGAAGTTAAGTTAGGATCATATATGTATTGATGTCTAATAATAATATATCAAATAACTCTAACATAAATAAAACGACACTTCCATGATGTTGCTAAAATTTATAGATAATAATTTAAAATCAGATATCCATCTTCATAATAATATATCAATCGTTTCATTAAGTCAGCAATGACCTTGAACTTGAGTACAGAGATGATGTTCAGTCTATCCGATGTATGTAGCATTACAGTTATTACATGAGAACTGATAAACGAGATGAAAACAGATTAATTAGATGTGATATTTATTAATCAACGCACTACTAATTTTATATAAGTTATACATTATTATTTAAAAATTTTTCACAAGACCTTTGACTTACTGAAAGGTACGTAGCATTGCGTTTTTGTATTGATAAGAGGATAGGCAGTACCACATATCATGCAAAGTTCATTTCTATTAATACCATCAAATTTACCAGAAAATCCTTTTTTAACTATGGGTGGAAGATAATTAGTAACCCATTTTGGATAATAATAACAATATGCGTTCATTGATCTTCCAATGGGATAATTATGTCCCGGAGGTGTGAATTTGAAATATGGCATTTTATCTTAATAGATAAAACAATAAATATGTTTAATTTAGTTACATCAAAATATTTGTTTTCAAAAATCGTGACTAACGATTAAATTAATTGAATTTTATTAACATTTGAATTTAATATTTATTTTTAAATTGTTTTAACGCTTTGAGATGTCCATGTATTCATAATATAAGAATCATATGAAAAGATTGTGCTGTGAATGTACTGGTAGTTAACTACCCCAACAGGCTAGGCTTAAGATTCATTATTGAGTGCTATGATGTCCATGACCTTTTTGACCCCACTTTTGACGAAGCACAGTCGACCGTATGAACACAAACGAATACCCTCGTGTCTTTTAGGTGCATGCATTTGATCACCACTGGAAATATTAAATGTATTCACTTTACATTGTCTTCTCTTGACTTGTTTTTAATAAATGTAATTATAGATTGTCAAGTGATAATTTCAATGCCATCTTATAACGAAAAAAGTTTTTCTATACATTGTTTGACTGAGAATTACTCAAGTTGTTTAAAATTATATGAAGATTCAACAATGGCCCACTAAAACAAATTTCAAAACTGTGGTGATGTAATCATACCATTTAAACAAGAATTTATTTTCAAACATTGAGATGCACAGTAACAATAAAATATTAAATCCATGAAAATAAACATATAACAGTTACGTAATCACCAATTTAAACAAAGTTTAGTATGGATTTGAAAAAATAGAGGTAACTAAAAATGAAAATTAAAGCAACATACTGTTTTAAAATATTCCCGTTAACTATTAAATTAACATTTTGACTGAAATGACAATAAATCCATACGAAATAGTTACAAAAGTGCAACTGTTATTAAAACAAAGATAAAATAATTTTTAAATTATTCATCTCTTCATTTCATTTCTCCTTCGAATATATAATAAATATTTCCTCAAAAAAGTGCAGATAAAAAATAAAATAAATTATGGAAATTCCATATTCTCATCTTTATTTGTTCATATCTTTTGTCATGAATAAATTCAAATTTTTCACACATGAAACATTTATTAATTTCAAATAAACACATTTTCTTCGAATAATTAAACAACTAGACATGAATAATTCAAACATTAATTTAATTATTGGTCATATACAAATAATTTGAGTTGATTTTAAATACAATTTTAAAGCTGTGATTTTGTAATGAAATTTAAAATGTTTTTAAGCGGTTTTCCTGTTGAAATTTAATTCTAAAACACCTTTAACCTTGCAGTAAATTGCAAAAAAATATTTGTTTAAAAATATACTGATTTAAAAACATTGTAAAAAAAGAAATTTAAAAAACATTGTAAAGAAAGAAGAGAAACGTGAAACTTGCTGCAATTTACTATTTCAGTGATTTTTTTACTATTTAATGAATTTTCACCAGTTTTCACCAAAGTATCGAAGATTTTGAGTATTCTCATATGAATCACTTGATAAAGGCAGTGCCGAAAATTCGTGAATATGAAAAAAACATCGATAATTTTATTGATATTCGCATATAGCAACAAAAACATAAAATACATCGTATTTATGTAAAATGTAAATTATAAAACTTTAAATTTTTTAATAATTTATTTCTATTGTAATATTAACAATATCATTTAAAAACTTTACCAAGATAATAATAGCATCTTTGAGGATACGTATAAAACGGGGTGTAACAATACGCGCAAATTCGTGAATTGCTTTTGACAAATTTCCCACCCACTTCAGCTCTGTTGGGCGATGTCTGATTTTTTTCCAAAGTATCGAGAATCAAAATGGCTTTCAGGTCTTCTTTCAAACAGTAAATATACTCCAGTTGAATTCTAGAATAAACTGCATATGAAGCAGGCTGGACTTCATAAGATTCTAAAATTAATTTTTTATATAATTTCAATCTGATATTTTTATCTAAAATAATATTACTTAAATATTTTAAAATAAATTATTTATTAATTAAATTGTTAATTTTTTATATTTATTTTTACAGTCATTGCAGGCAAAATCGGATATTTCAAATGAATAAAATAAAATTTAATAAAAATCTTAATTACCGTATTAGCCCGAATATAACGCGACAATTTTTAACATTTTATTTTTATTAAATTTTGGTTAAAATTAATCAAATTTATTGTCATGAATATAACCAATGTATTGCTTTTAATTACTTAACCAAACGCTTATCTGATTGAATTTCCCTTAATTTTAAATTTTTTATGAGTATTTTTTTTCTAAATTCGGTGTCACGTATTATTCGGGCTAATATGGTAATTATAATGACCTGAGTTATATGAAAATATATTTACTTTCCAAATTTACTATCTTACATCAACGCGCAATTTATTGTCATCTAAACATTTCAATAAAAATTCATTCGGCATTTCGAAAAGCTTATATCGCTAAGTTGCCCATGTACAACATATTGTTCATACATCATTTTAATAATCTAATCAACTGCAACACAAATAGTTCACACAATTTTATGAAAAATTATATTTTCAAAAATTAAAATAATTGCACAGTAATGACATAAACACCAGAAACATTTTGAAATTGATGTATCAAAGCCCAGAAAGCCAAGCGAAAGATTATGATAATACAGTTATGTTACATCGGTTTAGGCCTCTAAAAGTTTATAATAATTTTAGTAGCGGTCCCATCATAATGTTGATGTTTCATAATTTAACAACAGTATTTTGTTTATTTATGTTACCATCAACACAACAACTATCTTCATCATTCCATCAAGGGCACGGAATTTCTACGTTGAAACGAGTTGTACAAAGATGGAGTTGTGTCAAAATGGCGTTTCATTTAATAGAGAGTCACAGAAAAGGTGGATGATATTGTTAGGTTCGTAAGTGGGTTGTACGACTAACACATACTCATTTGATCTTGACCCCAAAGATTTGTGTTAAAAAATGAGAACGCAACACTCTTTTAGATACGAAGATTTATTTATATGAAATATAGATACAAATATGATTTACAAAATAACAATAAAACTTACTACCCAAAAACTTGTCGCAACTAAGAAAAGATATCGGTTGTACAAACCTTCATCAGGTATTTCAAAGATGGCGAATCCAGGATCCTAATTGATCAACAGCACCGCTCAACAATGACAGGAAAAAGACGAGGGATGCCCGAAATTTAGCGAGATCACTTACTAACCAGAAATTAGTAATAACGGTTCCTAGATAACCTACCCTCTGCTATTTCAAAGAATATACAAGCAAAACAGTTCCACTAGAAAACAGATGCTTATTCCCAATTATAATTAAGTCTATAATTGATGTCCAATTTCTGTTTTTTTGCAAATATGGTTTTCTACTAATTTAAATATTTCGCTGAGGTAAATTAACGAGGTTCTAGGGCAATTCGTCGCAAACAATTAGAGGAAAAATATGGGAGCAGGCCAGTTAAAATATATTAATTGTATTTAGAATGTTGAATACTTAATTAAGCCACATACACATTACGTAACAATACAAATAAAATATAATGTTATTATATGAAAAAGTTAATTTAACACAAATAAATGTCTATACAATAAAATATTTGAATAATTTACGATTTTTGTAATTGAAATTAATTGAATGTTAAAATATAATAAATTTTAATTTTTTAAGTTTATTTTTCTAAAATTTTTCTTATGTAATGAAATTGAGTTCAAATCGATAAAAAATTCCAAAATTTATAAAAATAACAAATAATTACCCATAAATACTAGATTGAATCGATAGATAGTTACAGAATACAAAAATTATTCTTATTTAGTTATGGTATAAATTATAATTATTAAATCTAAAATTAAAAACTCAGTCAATTAATATGATAATTAAAAAAGAATTGAATTTGAAAAAGCAGAAGAATCCAATCATAGAATCTATTA
This sequence comes from Schmidtea polychroa, assembly GCA_959609185.1. Taxonomy (NCBI): domain Eukaryota; kingdom Metazoa; phylum Platyhelminthes; order Tricladida; family Dugesiidae; genus Schmidtea; species Schmidtea polychroa. The sequence goes on along the minus strand of CAUHTR010007502.1, from coordinate 19,024 downwards.
TTTTATGTGGTCGTCAAAACATTCCGTTGCGTGGAAAATATGATTCAGGATCATTACTTTCAACAGATAACAGTGTAAATGATGGAAATTTACGAGCCTTCCTTCGATGGCGAGCACATTCGGATAAGGAATTTAACGAACTAGCACAAAATGCTCCAAAAAATGCAAATTATCTGAGTCCTACGATTCAAAACGAAATCACTTCAATAATTGAAAAATTATTATCAAACGTCGAATAGCTAAATTAAAAAGTCTTCATTTTTCTCAATTTACGCTGATGAAACTTCGGATAGAGCTAACAAAGAACAGTTGGAGTGCGTTACTTCGATTTCGATAAGCTTGAAATCAGTGAAGACATTTTAAAAATTTTTCCAATAATCGATAAAACCGCCGATGGAATATCATCAGAAATAATGAGAACTTTTCAAGAACTTAATGTAGATTTAAGCTTCTGTGTCGGTCAGGGATATGATGGAACGGCTGTTATGGCAGGAGAGAAATCAGGCGTTGCAAGAAGAATTAGAGATAGTTTTCCAAGTGCTACATTCATTGCATGAGTCACTGTTTAATTTGGCATTGACAGCCTTACTTAAAAGCTGTCCTGAGACAATTAAGCAAATTTTCAACTTTCAGCAACTTCTTTTAGAAAGCATTTCAAAAAATGTCCAGAAAGCACAGAAGAAGTTAAAAAATATGTGTCCTACACGATTTATAGAACGCCATCAAACAACTGCAACTTTCACTGAATTTTTCGATGGAGTTGTGTCTGGCTTACAGAGCATTGTTGAATATAATGATGATGCTTCACATTTAGCTATCGGATTCTTAAATACGATTCTTACATTTGAATTTATAATGTCTTTATTGTCACTTGACTATACGCTGAGCATTATTGTAGGACTTAACAGATATTTACAATCATTTTCGATCGACATAACACAAAATATAGAAGCATCATCGGATATTATTGACACATTCAAGGAAATTGAGGGAGGTTCCTCAAGAATTCTTGGCTACGTCCTTGGCTGTTGATGATATTTTGGACTTTTATGGTGACACTTGCAAGGTTCAGTAACTCAATTAAGGGCAGAAATTAAAATGTGGGATTGAGATTATCAAAGCTTGTTGAAAAACCGAATTCAATAATCGATCATATCAAGTCTTGTAATAGTACATCTTTTTCGAACGTTTTAAAGTTTCTTTCAATACTAGTAGCCCTTCCGGTTACAAATTGTACGCTTGAAAGAAGCTTTAGTAAATTAAATTTAATCAAAACCTTTGACCGTGCTACTATGACTGAGAATCGCTTAAATGGATTAGTTTTATTAAATATTTATAGAGATGAGTCAATTGAGATCGAAGAAGTTTTGATTGAAATGTCGAAAATCTGCCCGTAGAATCAAAATAAATGTATGAATTATGTAAAAGTTAGAATTTTTGAAATAAATGTTAAAATTTTAACAGTTTTTGTGCTTCAAAAAAAATTTTTGGGCACCCACACCCGCCCTCAAGAATTCCTGGCTACACCCCTGGATTTACGATATGCATAGTGTTAGACTGTGTGGACCGAGTATTAATTGTATCGTTTTAAATTATCTAAAGATTCGAAATTCAAAATTTTATTATTATTTACAATAGTCAAAAAAGAGAATCGTCTTACTTCAACAATATCTTGCGCAAGAAAACATCATTCTATAATCATTCTATTAATTTAAAAAATATAAAAATATTATAATTAAACTTAGATTTAAATTTATTTACATACCATACTAATTATTTACATATTATACTAAATACATTCAAAATTAATGAATATACAATATTTAAATTAGTTAATTAATTAAATTAAGCTTTATTTAACTTATTCCTTACATTCCCCTCCCTTTAAAAGGCTTGAGCCATTCTACATTTCTTGTTAATAAAAGGGATTGTTAATAAGTTANCATATATTACAGGGCTGGCAAAAGCGTCGACCGCGGTCGACTGGTCGACCGCGTAGCTATCGAAAGTAGCCCGCTAGCACTATGGAAAATTGCATATAAAAATCAGTTTTTTATTTATTGAATTTCTAACTTTATAAACATATTTAAAATAAGTTTCGATTCATATGACAAAAAAATTCCAATAAGAAACATAATATTAGTCAGATAACACTCAGAGTGTAGTAAATTTTTAGTTTGAAATTCAAATATATACAGTTAGCTAATAATCAGAATAAATTTCATGTGTTTGAACAAGTAGGCCATAAAATAAAAGCAAAACATTGACGCTACAATCTTCGATAAGGAATAAAAAAATAAAAAACAACCAAAATAAAATACAACAAACGTGTGTTTGTCTATTTCAATTTTGAAATCAAATTGTTTTCGTTAGAAAAATTTGAAAGCTTGAAGTATTCAGTATTGAATAATACCTGCTTATAATATTAATTTCAAAATTTTTTTATTAAAAAAAATTCTTTATAAAAGTTAACATTTTTAATTTTTGAGTATGTAAGTGTGTTTAACATTAATTTTCATATTAAATTTATTTTAGCTTTTATTATTTTCTTGTTTTAGCCCCAATGACACAACCGGCCAAAAAAACTAAAACGTACCATTATAATACTGAATGGGAACAGGAATTTTTTTTCATAATGATGAAAGATAAGTGTGTTTGTCTCATTTGTAATTCAAACGTAGCACTACCTAAAAGAGCTAACGTTGAACGACATTTTCGAACAGTGCACAAACAGTATGAAATTGACTTTCCATTACATTCCGAGGTACGAAAAGACAAAGTCAAGCAGTTAAAGTCTCAATTAGGTGCACAACAAACTTTTTTTACGAAATTTAACTCAAAATCAAAAACAGCTACCCTAGCATCATTCAAGGTAGTTAATATTTTGATGAAACATAAAAAACCTTTTGGAGATGGCGAAATATGGAAACAGGCGTTTGTTGAAGCTGGTGAGGTGTTATTCAAAGATTTTAAAAATAAATCCGAAATAATGGATTGTATCAACAATATGTCATTGACGCGCAATACTAGCACGCAAAGAATGGTGGACATTAGCAAAAACTTGGAAGATATTTTGCGGCAAGATATTCGAAAATGCCGCTTTTTCTCTTTGCAATTTGATGAATCTACAGATTTCACTGATACTGCGCAACTATGCATCTTCATTCGAATGGTTTTTGATGATATGTCAACCAGAGAAGAATTATTGACTATTCTTCCAATGAAAGGACAAACAAGGGGTCAAGATATTTACAATTTATTCAAGTCTTTTATAAGTCGCACCCATTTCCCGATTCACAAGTTGGTATCAATTACCACGGATGGAGCTCCGTCTATGATCGGAAAACATGTCGGATTTGTAACACTTTGCAAAAATGATGAAGAAATTCCCAGTTTTCATTCGTATCATTGCATTATCCACCAGCAAACCTTATGCTCCAAAGTGTTGAACTCTAACTATGTAATGAATATTGCGTTTAAAATAGTAAATTCGATACGTGCAAGAAGTCTACAACGACGTCAATTTCGAACTTTGCTTGAACAATGTGAAATTGAAAATACTGAATTATTGTTACACACGGATGTAAGATGCTTAGCCGTGCAGCATTTTTAAACGATTTAGAGATCTTTTGCCCGGAATAAAACAGTTTTTGACTGGAAGAGAAGAATTATATCCCGAACTGGAGGATAAAAGTTGGCTGATAAATCTTGCTTTTCTTTGCGACATTACAGAGCACCTGAATAAATTAAATTTACAGCTTCAGGGGAGACACAAATCAATTCTTGACATGATAACGGCAGTAAAGACGTTTAAAGAGAAACTGTCCTTGTTTGTGCGTCAACTAGAACGGGGTGATTTGAAACATTTTAAAAACATGGAAGAAGAATCCAAAAATGCGCCAGGAATTCTTTACGATAAATATACAAATCAAATTACTACCCTTTTAAATGAATTTAACACACGTTTCGCAGATTTATCTAAAATTGCAAATATTGCTATGTTCATGTCATTCCCGTTTAATGATGTTATTGATACAGAGGAGATCGCTACTCAGATTAATGAATTTCTGGATTCAGATTCAGCTTGCTTAGAAGATGAGATAATAGCGTTGAAAAGCGACATTTACTTAAAATCAAGAGCTACAACCGAAGATAATTTTTGGAATCTTATTTCAGAAGAAAAATATCCAATTTTGCGGAGAGTAGTTGGATATATGTCCGCATTTTTTGGATCCACCTATCTTTGTGAATCAGCCTTTTCTTCAATGAATGTCATTAAAACAAAACATCGATCTTGTTTGACAGATGATCATTTGGAATCATGCTTGCGGATCGCCATAAGCTCCTATTGCCCGAAATACGAAGAACTTGCTGATAAGATGCAGTGCCACGTATCAGGTGCAAGTAGTAGCAGTAAATAATATTATATTAAGATATGTTTACGTTCTAGTAAAGTATTATAAGTTTTTTTCTAATTCGTTTTGTATTTAAATAGAATAAATAGAATAACTACAGGTAACAATTGAAAATAGTTTTTCTGGTAGACCGCCAGATTTAATTTAGTTAAAAGTCGCCCGCAAGACTTGAAAGTTTTGCCACCCCTGATATATTATAAGTATAATGATATAATAAGTATTATAATATATCACATATAATATGAGTAAATTAAAATGCTACACATTAAGTTAAGATAACTAAGGTAACAAAGTAGATGTATCTAAATGTCAAATTAGAGCTTGTTAAAAGTATTTTGTATAACTTGTTTAAATAGAGTCATTTTATGAAAATATTATTAAATAAAGGATTGGAAGAACATTAGTAATAAATAATAAAAAATGTAAAATAAAGTAGAATTAGTGAATTATTATTGTAAAAATATAATTCGTACATAGATTTTTTTACTAGTTCATATAATGTATAATAAAATAACATAATTATACAGGGTGTTTCAGATTATACACAACCATAAAGTCATAACAATATAAAAAAGTAGTTTTTTGAACATATTTTGAGAAATCTTGTTGAGAAGTTATAATCATAGATGTCATAAAAAATTACAAGTAAATTGTAAAAAAGATTTTCTGCTAATTCGAAATAAATTGATAATTTATATTTATTATAAATAAACTCAACATAATTTTAAAGATTTTTAAATTTCTCATTCAAATGAAAAAAATCAAAAATCGGTATTAAATTATTGAAAGATATAAAATAAAAAAAGATACAAAAATAAAATTAATTATTTCACATAATAAAATCTACATTACATAATAAGAACAGAAACACTAATTATATTGCTACAAGACTCCATGACATTTATTTAGTATTAACCCATTTATTTATAGCCAGCGTTCCAAAATGGGAACAATTATAAATAATTATATATCTTACAGAATATTTTCAGATGGGCGCCGAAAATGTGCACAAATCATAATTTTTTAACTTTATTTTAGTTTAATATGTATTTCATATATGTCATTGTTTCTCTTGCAGATTTTAACGACTGGTTTATAAAATATTTGTCATTTGCAATAAATTGATATATAAAGGACTAAAACAGAAATTGTAACAAACAGGTTAATGATATAAAATGAATTGGAATTTCTAAATTTTAGAATGATTTCTGCTAAAATTATTTAATAATGTAAACAAACCTTGAATTGTCATGCACTGGACAATATTCGGTATTTCAGGGCATCCTATGCATTTATGTTTGCAAGTCAAACATACCCTTCCAACATTAGCCCCAGTAAATTTCCCATCATGTTTTATTCCCTTTGAAGTTATATATGTTGTATAGAGTTTATAATCTTTTTTTCCACCAATGATTATGTCGCACGTGAATGTGAATGGTCCTTTAGGGTAGTAATAACTTTTCACATTAAAAGTGAAGGAAGGCATGGTACCTTAAATAAGTTCATAAATATTTATATTTCTATATTAAAATTAATAAAAATATTTAAGAAATTTTAACGGAATTTTTTTAATGGAAAATATAATAATTTTAAATCTTTCTGTTTGATCAGATTTTGGGCTTCTCTCAGACTTTGCTTAGGAAGTTTGAAATTTATAAAAATTAGTAATTATAAAATATTGATGATGTTTGAATTATTATGCATACTCATATTATGTGTAAGTGAAAATTTTTTTGAAGCTTTTCTAGGATACATAAAATATAATTCCTTTAGTTTTGTTTTATGTTAAAAGAGAACCCTTGTATTATCTCTCACTTCTCCGCAAGCCGGAGGACGAGAATTATTACAAAATTAAATTATTGCTATAATTAGTGTAGTTTTAGCACTTTTGTGAAAATCTAATAAATTTTTAATAAATAAGTTTAAAAGTGATGTGATATGTGGTAATCTCTGAAACAAGGGTCATATCAAGGACCGCCATTGAAACCTGGTATCTTTGCCATCAAGATGGTGACTTTTTAACCCTTGAATGTAAATAAATTCTGTAGGGAGTCAGAATTAGAAAAATTACTTTTAAATTTAGAATAAGAAAAATCCTTATTATTCGTAGAGAAACTGATTTAAGGTTTAAAATAACCCGAGAAATGAATTTTTGATAAAAATTAAATATTGACAATTTTAATTAACTTTTTGTGGAAATTGTTTTAAATTATAAAATGTTAACTTGGTGGTTTAGAATGATTTTTTAAAGTGCTTTTTACATTCATTAATTAGATTTTATTTTGATGAAAACTTAGTTATTTTACAGATTGTTGTTAGGATTCTTGTGTATTGCATTTCCTATAGGGATTAAGGAACAACTTATACAGTCAAAGACTGAATAATGAACATAATAATTCTTATTTTAAAATTCTAGGATAACTGTAAATAATACCTGTTTGAAATAATATTATTGCATTTTGAATTTGTATGTCTGATTATTATTTAATGTCTGTCTGAATGTCAAAGGTGCGATATTGTATTATTGATGCATGTGTGTATCTTACTCAAGATAATTACAATATAAATACTTCCTCCGTAGAGATAATCAGTTTTGATATTGATAAATTATATGTATTCAAAGTCTTATTATTATTAAAATATTATTATTAAAAGTGGTTAGTGGTATGGTATGTGTTTGGAGGTTGATTAAGAATTTAAAAAAACATAAGGGCTGCTAGAAGACTCGAGCCTCAAAAGTATCACATCCTCGTCATATTTCTAATTAAACACTACATGTAAACGCAAAAAGAAAGAGCTAGTATATTTTACGAAAAGAAGCTTTATCATCACAGGAATAATATCAAAATTAAGGGTTGCGAGACAAATCAAGCAGATACACACAGAATTTCTCAATTTCGCCAAATTGGACTGTAAACAAAATTACAACATAAAAGAAGTGAATCCAAATGCAAAGATTTTGTATAACGGTTAAGGAAAGAAAGATTTTATATAATTAAATGTCTATTTATTGTTGTGTGTAGAAAAAAATGAATAACAGTTGACTACTGTTAAAGAAGAGAAAACTGAATGTCAATGAAAGCAAAGAAGTCGGAAATGAATTTGCATGAAGGAACATATTAAGTTATTTGTTTTATCAAAGAATACCGACTGAAGCTTAACAGAATGGGATAAAAAAATCTAAAGGATATTTGCAAAAATGACATTGATATTTCTCATTTTGACAAATAACTGTATCAGTTCATACTATTTCTACAAAATTTATCGAGCTGCAAGAGAAATATCTGTGACGTTTTCTAGTGTAGAGCTTGTTTAGAAAATACTTTTAACAATAGAGATATATAATGTATTATTCTAAAAACGTTTATGAAACATACATTTATAAATAATACAAATAAAACCACCATTCCTGGTACCCTGAAATCAGGTTTGCCGCCTTACACATTTGGGAATAAATTTGCATTTCGCATTATATCTCAACAATAGATTTCATTGTCGAATTAGGATTCTAATTTTCTATACGATTTTTATATACGTTTGGCATTATATGTCAACATATATTTTTCTTTGCAAAATATTAATTTTTACATCTATCATTATAAAAGATTGAGAGAATGAAATAAATTTTAATATCTATTCAAATAGCCCCTTTATTTATTATAAATAAATAAAATTTTAGCCACTACTTATCGGTGTATAGCACTGGATATTTGTCACATATACCGAATTAAGTTGGCAGTAACCACAAATGGGAATTTGAGTTTTACTATATATCCCTCCTATGAATACCATTTTACTATTAATTTGTACCATCTCTTTTGTATTAACAACAATCGTAACATCGTTTTTCGCATAGAAGGGTTCGCATGTTATTAATGTAGGCTTATCCAAATAATAAACCTTATTTTCCTCGGGAGTCATTCTATATGAATCTGAAAAATAATGAAAAATATTTTAAAAATGTTAAAACTTTAAATTCTTTTTGAATGTCTAAATAATGGAAAACGAGGAAATTTGATGTATCATCAATTTGATGACATTTTAACAAGTATTAAACCAATTTGAATTGTGGGTCGAAAGGTATAAATAAAATAACTAACCGTAAAACATAGTTTTTAAAACTCTATATCTCACTCTTACATTCTCTTAAAATTAAAATTTCAATTAGCGTGCTCAATGCTATGAAATATTTAATATTACGCAAAATCACCTAGTTAAGAAATTACTTTGAAAGAAACATTTTAAAGAAATTTTGAAAATATTAATAAAATTGAAATTTTCAAATAAGTTAATTATAGTACCTTCGATCAATCTGAAATTTTGAAAGAATGCATTTTTCTCGACGAATCTATCTGTCAAATTTCAGCCCGATCCGATCACGGGAAGTCGATTAATTTGCTGTCACAAGATTTTCGTGGCTCATACAAACATACAAAGTGAAGTTACTAAAGAGAGTTTAGAAATAGAAGTATTATTGCTTTGATAGAAGATAGACCGTAAAAATCTCAGATTATTTTCTTTTGTATGATATATTACAGTAGATTCTTGATCAGTGTCACACTCAATAGCTATTTCGCTGGATAAATAAATACCTCAAAAAATGAATCAAAATTTGTTTTATTAAAATTCGATAACTCGAACTTCTTATCTTTATTCGTTTTGTTTGGCTAGAACTCGTCAAGATGAAAACTATTTCGGAGTTCAAAGACAACATATACATTAACATCAAACAGACAACTAAAAATAAAGAAAGATTAATTAGCCAATACACGAAATTAAATTATATGAATAAAGAAGAAGATAAGAACGTTATATAATGGGTTACTGATTGGTCAGCACGCATACACATGAAAAAGGTCTATATACCTTGGAATTCCAACACAATCATCTTCATTTTTTTACCTTTGAGACACATCAAATGTTGGAAATAACGGGAAAGGGTGTTATTGAATGAATCGTTGATTTTGTTAGTCTCAGCTGAGTATAGATAGTGAGTGTTGGTAAACTCCTGAACCTCTTTTCATTTGACCAGGATTTCCTTAATGACAGCAGTTGAGAATAGTTGATTTAATTGCTCCTCCTCCTCGTTGTCAGATGAAGCTTCCCTTTGAGCTTCATCATTTTGATGCACTAGAAGTTTTTGGGGCTCTTCAGTTGTCATCTCTTCTTGGTCTTCTTCAATAAACTCCTACATATCTTCCTCGTCTACCTCGAATTTCAACTTTTGGCCCACCTTGATAATGCCTTTCACTACTTCCATGTCCTCAACTGCTTTTTACCGAGTCCATTAAGGAACAAGCCTCTATCAAACTGAATTAAGGGTCCCTTGAGAAACTTTTTCCCGGGTCTTCTGTATTAAACTGATTGCTATAAGAATATCAAACTTCTCTTTCAATAACTTACGGACAGTTATGTCTCCACAAAACTCACGTTCTTGAAAAAATATATTGAAGAGCCCTCTGGTGTATTTATTTTAAAGTTGGCAATAACTTGCTGATACATTGGCTAAAGGATGGAAGTGATGCTTGGTGGCAGATACTGTCCCTTGATATAAGGATAACTTTCCTCCTGTATCTCTTCCAAATCTTTTGGGTGAGATTGTCCAATATTGTCCAATATTAGTAGAGATCTTTGTCCAGCAAGTATTTCTTCACAGCAGAAGCAAAGGTTTCCAGAATTTATTCCTTGAAGACAACTTGGGTCATTCAGGTTTTCTGGTTGGACTTCCAATGGATGGGAAATTCGGACTTCACAATCCAGTTTTTCTTGAAAACGCTTGGATTTTCGGAATGATAAACCAACAGAAGTTTGATTTTCAGATCTCCGCTGGCATTTGGATGAAAACAGGAGTGTCGGTTTGTGTCTCTGAAATTTCTTCTCCTCTTTGGTAATGAATGTTCTGTTCGATATTCTATTCCAGAAAAGACCAGTTTCATCGGCATTGAATACTTGTTACGTGTAGTATCATTCATCCTCTCTGTCCAATTTCTCGTTGGTTAAAGACCTATGCTTTTCATGGAAAAGCTTTCACACTCTCTTGGCTACCATGACTGACTTGATGACATTCTTCTTGGCCAAATTGATCCAGATGGTAGTCTTTGTGAGACCAAAATCTTTGACCAGATTACACTGTTTTACCCCACACTCACTCCTTCTAATTATTTCTTGTTATATTTCAACAGAAATCACCTTCTGCTCTTTTTAGAAGCCATAATATAAACAAACAAAATATATTTATTAAAACAAACACGTGCGTGAAATAAGCACAGGGAAGAAAGACTGCCACGCGTTGATCCATGTTTATGCAAGTTCATGCATCGGTGCGCATAACCTTGGAAGCTCCGACTTCATGATATACAGATGCGTTCGAGCGGCACGATGAAATACGATGCAGCCCGTTGTAAGAAGCAAGGTTATTGTGTGAGTCGCGTAATGAACGAACAGAAAGTTTGTTATTCCCAGCATTCGTTATGCGAGGCATCACTGAATTTCAAATGTTAACAAAAATACAGCATTTTATTTCTACATTTTTGAGGAAAGAATTCATTAGAATCTGATTTTCTCTTGTTTTAAATTGTTTAATGATTATATTAATAGGTTAATGGTGAAAAATATAAATAGCTATACTGGTAAAAAATTAATTTTTTTATTTAAATTAAAATCATTTTATTAATATTATTATTTTTATTAAGTTTTATTTATTGAGTTCTTTTTAATTTTTAAAACTTATCCAAAATTATAGTGATTTTATGATAATTTAGTAACTTATTTAATATCTGTAAGAATATTTTTATTATTAAAACTTTACTGAAGGTATTTAACCTTTTTAACCTTGAAATTTTGATATTGAAAGAAATTTTAAAAAATATTCGTCATTCAGATACGTCAAAATGCAAATAAATTCAAAGCTACGCATGAAGTTTCTTTAAAATACTTTAGAAATATGACGTGTAATATTTGGCATCAAAAGCTCTACTGAGACCTTTTACTCGAGCACAGCAAAATTCTATGGCGGTAAACACTATCAGCAGGACTGTAAGGGTTCATTGATAAATTGTCCAACCTAACAAATACCTTGATTTCTTAGATGTACAATATGAGAATCTAATATTTTGATAAATCCTTTTTCTACTTAGTTACTTCAAGGTTTAAGAGGTGAATTATTAAAATATTCACACTCCTATAAATTAATACGTATAACGCCATGTGATTGTTTAGTTGTCATTGAAATTTGAACCAAAGTTGATATCTCTGATGAAACTATATTGCCATATAAATCTTTACGAATATGCACATCGCATTTTATCATGCTGTTATAAATCACTTCACAACCACCGTATATAGTATGAGCATGGATTAAATGACAGATCTGTGTAGTTAATTGATCAACTGAAATTGGATCTTGCAAAGTTAGCAAATAATGTTTAACAATTAATCTCCTCTGATCTGACCAAATATTAGCATCTGATGTAATTTCAGCCACTGCACATGAAATATCTTCGTTATCTTTATAAATATTTTCAGAGACGATTGTTTCATCTATAGAAGTCAATGAAAATAAAAATTTATTTATTGAAATTAGTTTATCAATGATGAAAAGTATTAAGATTTTAATAAAAAAATCTGGTTTAATTTAAATAATTATTATCTCATAATTTAATACTCAATTAATTATGAAATATTTAATTATTAATAAATTTTGATTAAAATAATATGATTTAATAAAATGAGTTAAGAAATGAAAATTTAACTTTGTTTGAATTGAATTCTCAGACAATTTCCACAATTCCAATCAGCCTTTTCGACTTGCTGTTCACATGTACATAAGCATCCGTCGTTCATACGCGTGGCATTGACGCTCCATGCCGTTCCGAGGTTATCCGTGCAACTAAGTACTGATTGTACCTCACTTAAACTTGACTTGTTTATTAACAAAAGTAAATTAATTAAAAATTCCATAATTTTAGTTTCCATAATTGAATATATTCTATAATATATTTAACATATTTAAATCTAATCAATATTTTCTTTATTAAATTTGTTTTAAAGGCTTGTAATTTTTAATGACAGAATTCAATTAATTTTCTACAAACAAATTACTTATAGAGTATACCCCAATTGATAATACCCAATACGACATAAAGTAAGACTTTTAACCCCTTTACCGGTCGACCCGAGGATACTCGTCAAACCGAAACCGGCTGATAACCGGATAAACCCGAGTTAACTCGTTTTATTATATTTGAAAGCGTACTGCGGCACGGTAGACCCGAGTATACTCGGCTAAACGTAAATACGTCGTTCTAGGTCATTTAGAAACATCAAACCATAATAACCATGCACTCTACTACAACTCTAGCCCTGCTGAGGGCAAGAATGTATGGCAGGGCTAAACAAAATAAAAAATTATACAAAAAACATTTCCCATGAAATCTCAGAAAACGTTTCAAACCTCAATGTAGCTGTATTACCCCATTGCTATAGGCTAAATCAGTGCTCTTCAACCTTTCGCAGTCGTCGGAACCCTTCCAAAAACTTTCGCAGTCGTCGGAACCCTTCCAATAAAAATTTTCCCATGTATATGTGGGCATGTATATATGTATTCAATTGGGGTTGTCGATGTGGTAATTTATAAAAAAATAATGCACTTTATAATATAAAATTATTTTATTTAAATAATTAATGGCAAAAATATAAAGTTTAACATAAAAAAAATAGAAATTTGATATTAAATGGTACTCAATGACTAGGTTGAGCCTGTTTTCAATGTATAAAATATAAATTATTATATGTTTATTTATATTGAAAACTTTTTTTATAAGAAATCATAAAATTTGTTCGCGGAACCCATAATTTTTTATACGGAACCCAAGGGTTCCGCGGAACCCAGGTTGAAGAACACTGGGCTAAATCATCACAACAACTATTATTATGCTGTTCTAGTGTGTCAGATAAATAAAATTGAAGACAATACAAAAAAAGTCTTACAAAAGGTTGGAGCAAAAGACACAAAAACTTGCAAAACAATTGTTCATCTTATTCAGTACCTTGTTATCCACTACTCATTAATTTACAACAATACTAAAAACTGATTTATTTGTTATTAATTGGTTAACTGTTATTCGTTATTAGTTGTTCGTTATTGTTGATAAAGATGTTTGAAAAATAATTAAAAGATTAATTTTTTTATAGCCGCAAATAAAGTCGCCAATTAAGGGTCGATTTCAGAAAAAGAAGTTGACGGTAAAGGGGTTAATAAAAAATAAATAATCTAACTTATAATAAAAGTGTGTGTGTGTCACTAAAATAACGAATATTAAATACCCCAAAGCGTAATGTGAAGAGTTAAAATTAAAATGTTAAATTAAAATCATTTCATGATTAAATTTTGTAAAATTAAAAGTGGAACTTAAATTATTTGAAATATATTAAAATTAAAATGAATATTTTAATTTTAATTTTGAAATAAAATAATTTTTAATAAAAGTGCAATTTTAGTATGAATGTGTTATGTTGACGGTTGATATTTGGTTGAAATTAAAATTTATAAAAAGAAAATATCCCAAGAATATTTGTTTATATAAGCAGATTTAATGAAATATAATTTTAGATTTATTTTGTCTTATTAATTTATTTGATGACAGAAGAATTGAATGTTATAGCTTCGAACACGCAATAATGAAGAATCTAAATTTTAAAACATGTGGTGCCTTCACCTTAGGTCTATATATATATATATATATATATATATATATATATATATATATATATATATATATATATATATATATATATATATATATATATATATATATTTAAATATTTATATAATGATAGAAAGAAAGTTGTTTAAATAACTTGAAATAAAGATAACTTTTAAAATGCTAAAGAAGAAGAAAAAGAAGCACCTTTCAGCCGTGTTATTGAATAAAATATTGATGCTTAATTGGATTTTATTCAATAAAATTGGTGTCCGAAGCCCTAATCACATGTATTTCAGTCCAAACTACCGAAAAGAACATTCTATTAAAGAAATGGGACAGATGTATTTTCAAGAAATGAAGAAAATTTATTGGGATGCAATTTCCGTCAAATATGCCACAATGAGTGAATATACTGCTAGAAATGGAAACCACCCAAATATAATAAATCAAGATATTAAGTGAACTAAGCATAATTATGAATCTGATCCTAAAGATACTTGGAATTTCAAAAAAATAAAAGTGAACAGATTTTCTAATCTATTTCGTAATACGGATTGGATCACATAGAGCAGTGCTCTTCAACCTTTCGCAGTCGTCGGAACCCTTCCAAAAACTTTCGCAGTCGTCGGAACCCTTCCAATAAAAATTTCCCCATGTATATGTGGGCATGTATATATGTATTCAATTGGGGTTGTCGATGTGGTAATTTATAAAAAAATAATGCACTTTATAATATAAAATTATTTTATTTAAATAATTAATGGCAAAAATATAAAGTTTAACATAAAAAAAATAGAAATTTGATATTAAATGGTACTCAATGACTAGGTTGAGCCTGTTTTTTGCTACAAATTACATTGAAATCTGGTACAATTCTTGTAATTTGTAGCCTCATTTCATTTTCAGCATCTAATTTATTTCTGTATTTTGTTTTTGTGGCAATATATAGCGAGAAAGATCTTTCACACATATAAGTGGTCACAAATGGCATCAAAATTTTAATAGCTTTTTTTGCGAGGTCAGGAAATTTTAAAGAAAAAATCGAATTATTCTCAAATATTTTTGATAATTTATACTTTTCTTACATTTTTAGTAAATAAAAAAAATTTCAATGTCATTGTAGCATTTCATAAATTTTCAAGGCGTAAAATTTTACAACAGAAAATTTTCAATGTATAAAATATAAATTATTATATGTTTATTTATATTGAAAACTTTTTTTATAAGAAATCATAAAATTTGTTCGCGGAACCCATAATTTTTTATACGGAACCCAAGGGTTCCGCGGAACCCAGGTTGAAGAACACTGACATAGAGGAATGCAACAGTGTGTATATTCTAGAAATGGACGACAGTAATAAACTAGACAACTGTGTCATAGATTTGACAGATAGTTACGAAGCAGTCACACTACAAGCCTTCGATATAGAATACAAATTGATCATATAATTCTTATAAATTTCAATGACAAAAGTGAAAACACTTTCATTTTCGAACTGGATATGGCAAATACAAGAAACTATGACATGGTCCGAACAGATGAATGTCTGATTACTAATAATCGAATAATTTCGATAATAATTGCAAAATATGAAAATAATTCTATTTAAATTCATGATGCCAAACGATTGTGGAAGTTATGTTTTACTGTTTTCTTCCTGTTCAAAATAGTACGAGGAGTTCCTGTTTTTTGAGTTGGAATTATCATGAATTTTTTCCAATTGGTGACTAAAAATTTTCATTTCTTGTAAATTGCAAAACAATTTGTCAAATTGAAATAATTAGAATTGATGAAAATATTTTTTGAAATATTTTTAGCCTGATAAATGTTACTACATTTTGCTATTATGTATGAAGGAGAATATCAATGCTGAAGAAAAAATCAAATTACAAAAATGAATATCATAAAGTAAATAAAATTAGTATATTTTATTCCTAATAATTAGGGTTTGTCGGTTTTTAAAAACCGGTTTCTTTGCTAATTTTTTAAAATTTGAAAACCGGGTTTAGTTACCATCTTAATTTGTGAACATAAGTAAATTATTTAATTGATGAAGTTTATATTTGTACAAATTTAAATGACTGGTCTGATATCAATTGAAGAATGCTTGAAATCTTTTTAATAATAAGTTTGGAGGATTAAAAAATACATTTTGTTTTCATAGTAAATTTTTAGTAAATTATGTTTAAAAGCGCAAATTTTGATTTTTTCATTGTAAACACTTTAAATAAACATTTGACATTTTATGTGATATAAAACTAAACTTTATAAAAATTTGAATTAAAATCAACTATTTAATAGTCATTTATAAAATAATTGAACAATTTCAAATTTATACAATTTATATAGTATATAAATTGTATAAATTTGAAATTGTTCAATAATTTTATAAATATAAACATATTATACAATTTATATACATTTATATACATACATTTAAATATTAAGAATATTTCATTTGATTTTTATAACAAAATGAATGGGGCAAATAAATCGGAAATATGGGATTGTTAGAATTATTTATTGCTATGTTTTGGAATTAATTATGTTTAAATATTTATCGTTATTTGTCTAAGTGCTTCGTTTGTATTATAGAAAATTTGTAAGAGCCCAGCAGAGTCTCATTTAAAACTCGTTTTGGACTGCTGGGATGCTTGTGTGTAGTGCGTGTATGAATATATTTAGTACAGTAAAAATAAATATTTACTTTAAAGCAAAATAAAAAATAAAATTTATTAACTTAGTAACTTATTCAACAAGTATTAATAAATAAACCTTAAGACACCAACGACTCTTTCTAGTTATATTCCGACAGTTGATAGTTACGATCCAAATTTAATAATTATACGGCAGTAGTATGATGTGGGCCATCCAGATCATGGGCCCTCTGGATCACATATACCCCCCCCCCGAGAAAATTTTTTTTTTAAATAAAAGGTCAAGGTCAAGGTCATTTAATTTTTAAATTAAATTTTTTGTTTTAATTAAGTGATCTGGCGGGCTCCTACTTTTTTTCATCCCAAAAATTAATGTTCCCACCAACGGATTTTATTGACCGATACCTCATCTTAAAGCCCAGTCCAAGACCTTTCGAATGAGTCATGGAAGGTATCATCATCATTAATATTGACAAAGTTATTAACATTTTACCAAAAATCATTTTCAAGGTCATATAATTATTAAGTGATCCGGCGGGCTCCTACTTTTTTTCATCCCAAAAGTTATCGTTCCCATTATCCAAATTTATTAATTGATAGCTTATTTTGAAGCTTGGTGCAAGACCTTTCGAATGAACTATTGCAGGTATCATCATCATCAAAATTGTCAAAGTTATTAACGTTTTTCGAGACCATTTTTCAAGGTCATTTATTTTTCAAAATATTATTTTCAAGGTCATTTATTTTTTCAAGGTCATTTATATTTTCAAGGTCATTTATTTTTTCAAGGTCATTTTATTTTCAAGGTCATTTATTTTTTCAAGGTCATTTATTTTTTCAAGGTCATTTACTTTTTCAAGGTCATTTACTTTTTCAAGGTCATTTATTTTTCAAGGTCATTTATTTTTCAAGGTCATTTATATTTTCAAGGTCATTTCTTTTTCAAGGTCAAGGTCAAATTTTTAATAAAAGGTCAAGGTCAAATTTTAAACAAAGACATATGACTCACCCAAGGTCATTCCCAAGGTCATATGACTCATCGTGATGACTCATCAAGGCCATTTCAAGGTCGCGTGACTCATCAAAATCATTCCCAAGGTCATATGACGCATAGTGATGACTCATCCAAGGTCATTTTTTAATTTAATTTTTTGTTTTAATTAAGTAATCATTTTATTTTCAAGGTCATTTTATTTTCAAGGTCATTTAATTTTCAAGGTCATTTGATTTTTCAAGGTCATTTAATTTTCAAGGTCATTTAATTTTTCAAGGTCATTTATTAAAATAATTATTATTTTCTAAGTTTTTAGTTTCTAAGTTTTATTACTATTATTATTATTATTATTATTATTATTATTATTATTATTATTATTATTATTATTATTATTATTATTATTATTATTATTATTATTATTATTATTATTATTATTATTATTTTAATTATTATTATTATTATTATTATTATTATTATTATTATTATTATTATTATTATTATTATTATTATTATTATTATTATTATTATTATTAATCTATATACTCTTAATCTATCCGACAAGATATTCTGTCCCCCTAAGGGTAATGGTCATAAAGGTACTACTCACACTCAACAAGTCACATGGGTACTGTTCACAATGGTACTGGTAAAAATATTCAAGGTAAAACTTTAACAAAGAAATTCTAAATATTATTCTTTAAATATACACTAAAATTTATTAACACATTCACATTCATCATCTCCACAGTTCATAACATTTTCAACAACATGATCTATACAATCCCTATATACGCACGGTTCAGTATCCGTAAATTCCTCCATAACTTCATCAATTTCTTGAATACTTTCCTCATCATCTTGAGTGTTTTCTTCAGTTGTTTCATCAAATCCTGAATCTTCACTGTCTGCTACCCAGTCTATATTTAATGCGTTTGTAACAGATAATATATCCTCCATTTTCACACCAGATATTTCTGCTAATTTTTCCAATAAAAAGTTTATTATAAATTCTAAATATTAAATAATTTGATAATTAACTAGTCATATTAACCTTTTTCTGTAGTCATTATTAGTATTTTAAAACTATATTTTTAGAACGATGCCTAATATTTTTAGAACGATGCCTCATATTTTTAGAACTATTACATAATCGATGCCTCATTATTTTTAGAACGATGACTCATTCGATGACTCATCATTTTAGAACGATGACTCACCCGATGACTCATCATATTTTAAGAACGATGACTCAT
>CAUHTR010007501.1:76892-117080 GCA_959609185.1 Schmidtea polychroa | reverse complement strand
TGAGTCCCAGATCATACTCATGTTTTGCAAATACATTTCTATATTTCTTTAATAATGCACCGAATTCTTGTTTTTGCAAATCCGTCAAATCTTTGCTTGTGATCTGAGGTTCTTTATAAATTTTTATATTTCTCGGTAACTTCTGAGCTTCCTCTGATTTGATTTTTGTTAATTTTCCCAATTTGGTTTTGGGTTTTATCTCAACGGATCTTGCACTATAATTCGCTATTCTAACTGGTACTGACTTATTTTGGACTATCACTACTTCATCACACATAGGCACATCGTATTTTTCAACCAGCTTTTGATTTGGCTCAAATATGTACTCCTCATCTGAGACCCTCATAACATCTGCATAGTATATTACTTCACTTTTGGTGGTACTTCCAATGTTTGGTTTAGAAATACCTCTCCTACTTCGGGCACTACTTCACCCATTTGTCCTTTTACTAGTTTTCCAGTTCTCAGATCAAGAGAGATTCCATGTAGTTGCTCCATGACATCCATGCCAATAAGACATTTTACAGGACTTTTTCTCATCACTGATACCCAATGAATTATTTCTTGCTCTCCAATTATCAGTTTAACTTCTAATTTTCCAACAATATTTAGTGAATTATGTGACATTGATTTAATAATGTGATTCGTTGGTTTTATTTTGGCTTTCTCCTGATACGTCAAGAAACTTTCCGCTACTATAGTATGACTTGAGCCTGAGTCTAATAAAGCTTCCACTTTTCTCTTGTTAAACTGTATGTTTATTCGAGGTTGTTTCCTCCTACTACTGTTGTCATTAGTGCATAGCTGCATGGTAGACCAAGCATATTCTTTCTTTCAATTTCAGCACTCGTTGGTTCAATCTTCTCTAATTCGATTGTGATATTATCTACAGGTTTCATTTCTTTTAATTGTTCATTTGGATATATTGGTGCTGTTGGTCTAAATGTCGGGGTATACCATCTACTAAGAGTATCAATCCCGCTTAATTTTGGCATTGGTTCAAGCAAGAACCTGGACTCTGGCTCTACTTACTCTTTATTACACTTTTTCGAAAGCATTTATACTGCGATTCCCCGTTGTTGTTATCATCATTATGATCGTCGTTTTTATCTTCCGACTGACACGTCGATTCCTCACTTTTCCGGCCATTTCTTAATTGTGCCCTTACTCTTGCCATTTCTTTAAATTGATGATCTGTAATAAAGAATCTAGCCAACAATGGAATACAACCAATAACTAATTTCCATGACCATCCCGATATTGCATATATTCGATGTACTGACAACATTTGCGACACTACCACCTTTGCCGTTATCACAATCACGTAAATTCCAATTAAACCTGCACATGCTTGTCCCAAAAACATGAACTTGCCCCAAATCTTTTCCATCGTTTTATACGTAGCTCGTTTGAAATGATCAGGTGTTAGCAAATTTTCGTAATTTACTGTTCCTTCTCCATTCGGTAATACTGTGTCAATCATTTCTGAAATTATCCGTTCCTTTTTGGATGGAAACAACAAATTCCTTTGAGCTTCTTCGATATCTTCGCTTGCATACAAGCCCATTTGTGCCATTTTGTTTAGTGATGTGAAATTTATCAGGTATTCTAAATTTGTTAATTCTAGTTTGTCTGGAGTCTTGACCCCACGATAATCTGGTAAGGCTATCCATGAATCTGTAGCTAATCGGTATAAAGGGGCTAATAATCGATTGCATTGCAAAAGTTTTGGTTTAGTTTGTTCATCAAGCAAGATTCTAGTTATCGGTTCCATAAATCGTACCTTTCCCCCAAAGCTTACTGGTAATTCATTCGTACATTTTTCGTATTTGGCAATTTTCACTGTGACTTCTTTGCATTTGTAACTGTATAATGCTTCTCCAAATATTCTCGCAAACACTCCATTTTCTGATATTAGCATAGGTGCTACTAAATTTGGATTCGTAATTGCCATCGCCATCCGATTTCGGAGAATCTCTTTATTCAACTTACAATCGTTCAGAATCATTTCTCTATATACATTTTCCATGATGTTTTGACTAAAATGAAACAAATAATCAATTTTATTATTAAAATAATGAGTAAGTTTAATGTCATCTCTGTGAATTTTAATTTTTGCTTCTTCCACAACATTTCTAGACACGTAAACACCTTTATAATTTGTTACATATACCATTCGACCACATTTATTTGTGATTTCCTTTTTTATAAATCGCATTCCATCTGCTGGTAACGTATACATTAAAACTGTTCCCATTTGCTTTGTCCATACTGGGGTTGATTTAATGGTATTATTTGGTCTATAATTCATATTGAAATTATCTGGTTTATCTCTAAACTGTTCTCCTACTAGCTCTTTAAAGTTCATAGTTTTTAAGTGCGCTAAATTACACTTATTTGTTTCTACATTATAAACAAGAATCGATTCCCCTGTTTGACAATGTGTTTGTTTCATATTACAGAATGGATGAGTTTGTAATTTTCCCGTATCATCATCGAAAGCTCCTTCGAACTCTCTCAACTCCTTGAGATACTCTTCTAGTACCACTGTTTGCTGAATAATTTTACCGTTCATTTTATATGGTTCACCTTCACAGTCGCCATTTGCTTTCATAACTCCCTTTACAATTATTGTTTCTCGTATTCTATGGTTCAATTTTGCCTTTAAACGAATTTCTGGACTTATTTTTAATTCTCCTGTTTGAAATGCTGCTAGACAGTTTTCTGGAAGCACCTGGACTGGCCTAGGTATCGCATGCATTTTTATGAGTGACGTATGTCTCCATTTACCACAATAAAATACAAATGTTGTATGTTTGACAATACACTCTCTCACTTGAGTTCTTCGCAGATCAGACTCTTGATACACATAATATTTTACGTCATTTTCTATTTTTAAACTGCTCGGATACGCACCTGGGCATTCCGACATATCTACTACCGAATAAACTTTTCCCATTTCAGTTTGGGAACAATCGTACGCAACTAAAGATGATGTCTGTGTAATTATTGCACAAAACGTAATCACCATAAACATCGCCCATGGAAATATCATAGTTTTTCTTAGTTCTGGCTTAACTCTTTCATTTACTCGTCTTTGGGGTGGACTCATTTCTTGCTTCTCATTTTTCTTTTCTGTTAGAGATGAACACAGTGTTTTCCAACCACCTTTTTCGTTTACCCAGCTCATTAAATATTCGTTTACTAGCCGGGCAGCGATTTTCTAACTTGTCTGACCTTGCGAACGTATGCGTTCCAATTTCTAAAACAACATAAGTTAAAGCTATTATTATAACTTCCTTATTAATTTCATTTTTTGCCAAATTTTCAATTACTGATCTCTCGCAAAATGTATTCTCTTCGCCAAATTTCTGCATCACTTCAGGAAGCCTATTCTTCATCTCTTTAACTATTTCTTTCAGTTCATCATCTACCTCTATTTCTATGTCGAACATTGGATATACTGCTTTAACGAGATGTTTCAACATTTTCTTAGTTTCGTCGACGTCCTGTTCTAGCCTCACTAAATATTTCTTTATTTCATATAAAGTTCTAACTTTCTTATTTTTGATTTCACCATTTATTTCGCCTTCAGGTACAAGTGGCTCCCCTTGTACGTCTGGTTCTGTGGACTGATCTTTGTTATCAGGATCTTTTTGCTCATTATCACTAACGATTTCATCAATTTCGTTATTTCCCTTAACTTTTTCATCTTGTTCCTCTGTGTCAGGCTTGTTAGACTCAATATTTACTTCTAAACTCACTCCTTTTACTACGACTATATGGTTCACTAAATATCCCACTCGTCCATCTCGGATCAAATATCCGTTTTCATCCAGCTCTTGTGGTACACACCCACAATCATATAGGTATTCATCATCGTCAAGTTCTTCACCTTTGTACATTACTATAATAATTCCATCTTTTCCCAGCGTTTCAGCCGCTCTCTTCCGCAATTTTCGGACCTTTGCACACCAATGCTCATCTACATATTCCGTTTTGCCATATCCCTCATAATCTAATGCTATCAAAAATGGTTTTAACTCTACTCTTGCCTTTCTGAGCTCCTTGCCCAATCTTTGCAATAAATTTCTTAATAACTTGGCATATCTGGTTTTCACATGTATATATGGTCGTATTGCATTCACTATTTTTAGTTTATCGTTTTCCTCCATTTCTAATTTCTCAATAATCTGTAACTTCTCATTGATTTCATCTTCATCTCCAATATATAACGCATCATTTAATTCCTCTAATATCTCCCTTGAATTCCTTTTGTCTATTATTTTACTACTCATTATTTCATCACTAGTAATTACATTTCCCATTTTTAATTCATTTGTACTTCCTGGTATAAATCCACAATCCACCAAAAATTCGTCATTTTCTAACAATCTCTCATTAAATCTCAACTCTATCATGCATCCTTCCTTTTTTTCTTTTAATTTATTCTTTAAATCATTTACACAATCATTTGCCTCACAACGACAACATAATACACTTTTGTCAATCTCATTTACTACTTCCACAAAGATGGAATCTAACCCTGTTTTCTCTCTCAAAGCTTTTCCAAATATTTTCATTAATTCTTTAATTTCTTCTTTATACTTTGGATTCATCTTATAATAGTTAACGCACAAGCTAATTACACTTTTTATCTTTCTCATACTCAAAGATATTTGACTTAATTCTCTTAACGATTTGATTACTTTAGCCGACTATATTTCATTATTTCCAATTAGTTTTTCGATTCTGGTCATTATCATTGTTGCTTTTTCACTTTCTAAATCATCTTTTATAACTCTCCTTTTCGACTCTTTTTCATTCAATTCCTCTTGCGACTCATACATCATGTGATTATTGTAGTCCTCTTCTGATTCAAACTTTGACATCAATCGATCCAAACGTCGACCCATTTCTCTCACTTCGCTTTCAATTCTTTCATTAAAATTATCTGGCTGAATAAAAGCTACATTATCCATCTGCGGTTTGTCACTCTGAAACCTAATCGATTTCTTTAATATTGGCCTTTGGAATTTATCCATATTTCTTGGACATGATCTAGCCATGTGTCCATAGCTTCTGCATGAATGACATTGAATTTGTCCTTGTAGATTTACTTTATCTCTCTGCGGTGATGGTGATGTTGATGTTGATCTTGACCTGGCAAAACAATTTCGTGACACATGCCCTTTTCTTCCGCAATTAAAGCATTGTAAGTTATCATTAGTTCTCTGCTCATTAATGTTCGCTTTAGTGAAACTTTTCGCACCATTTCCTTTTAACCAATCAGGCCACATTTGCCTTGGACTCCGTTGTACATTATTTTTGGACCAGCATTGATTGCTGTCATGTCCCATTCTTTGGCAATTATCACACTGAATCGAAATTGGGCTTCTCTGTACTCTATTTTTAAACCAGCATTGGTTAACATGGTGTCCAATCCTTTGACAATGACTACATTGGATAGGACCTTCTTTTCCATCAATTTGAATATCTGTTGATTTGTTCGACTGAAATTTTGATCTAAATTTTGGTGATGGACTACTTGTTTGTTGAAAACGATTGTTTCTAATTGGGGTTACTGATCTTTCGCTTGCGCCTGAGATGACTGCAAACTACTCTGATTTTGACTGTGTGCTTTTTAAATTTAGCTCAATTTTCATTGCCTTTTTGATCAATTCATCAAAGTCATTAAAATCAACATAGCATAAAGCCTTTTTAATTTCTTTCTTTACTCCTGACAAGAATTGATCCTGCAATAATTCTTTTACCTGCTTTGCCATCTCGGCCTGTTCTGGTTTCACTTCGAACGCTTTCTCTGCAAGAGTTGATAAATGATAAGCAAACTCACTTACCGATTCCTCTGGCTTTTGTACGCGGTTATAGAATTTCTGTCGCATTATCCGTTTGATATCCCCTCCGATTAATTTCGTGGCTAAAGCGTCTTTCAACTTGGTCCAGTCATTTGCTACTATTCTTTTATCAATTTGTTGCCACGCTTCTCTGGCTGCTCCTTTTAGGTATAGCGGTAATCTCCATCCATAGGCCGTCGCATACATATAGTAATCTGCCATGAAATCGACAAATTCCAGCGGATCTCCACCGTACTGATCCACAGGTAGTTTTTGGCAACTCGCATAATCATTGCCTTCCCTGGCATTCCCCACAGAAACTGTGGACACCGGTGTTTCATCATTATTATTTGTATTATTAACTTGTCTTTGGGTACTCATTATATTCTCTACTAGTTTTTGGCTTCTCAATTTATAAAATGATCTGGTTAACACAGGTTTTACTCGTCTAAAATTTAAAGTATTACAATTACAAAATTTACCTTTCGTTTTAATTTTGACTTTTCAACAATCAAGCGTTACAAATTTTCCCACTTTGCTTCAATAATAAATTCACCACTTTAATAATTCTCGAATAATGTTCACCACTTTCAAATAAACGTTTCACTTCAATATTTATTTATTTAATTATTATTATCTTTTTCCAAATTTTTTTTTTCGATACTTTACTAATCTCAACAAATTTTCACCGACCTTTTTATTCCTCGGTATCACTCAAATATTATCACAATTTCAACAAATCTTCACCGACTTTTGATCACGTCGGGCTCACCAAATATGTTGGGTTTTTAATGCAAGTCGGTACTACGGTCTGACTCCTTTGTGTTCTTTTCCAAATAGATAAATAAACAAATAACCCAACACAAAATCTTTATTGACACTGATGCAGTTACACTTTTACACTTGTATTAGTTTACTCACACTTGATACAATCAGGTTTTGTCTGCACTTTTCAATTGCCAACAAATCTTACGCAGGGGTAGATCTTCCAACGGGAGATATCCCTTTCTGGTACGTTCGATTTTTTTTAAATGGTTTACTTTCGACTAACTTTAATATTTCCTTTTTCACTCTCGTCAACTTCTGTTTTCTTTTCTTCGACCAACTGGCATTTTGTTTTCTTGTCAGTTGCTTTTATACTCGCTTGTTAATTGACTTTATTTTTGCCAATTATTTTTGGTTTTATTTCCCCCGGGCTTCCTCTTGGAGGTCTAATTTAATTGAAGGGAATTTGCTCATTTCCTTTGACGGCGCTTTTTATCCGGCTAAATTAATTGCCTTCCCGAAATTGGATTTCTCAATTCGCTCGGGTTTTCCATTGTATCGGGTTTCCCATTAGCTCGGGTTCTCCATTAGCTCGGGTTTCCCATTAACTCGGGTTTTCCATTAGTTAATTAATTTTTAATTAATTTTTGTTTTTTGTAATTTATTCCTTTTAGGGACCCCCCCATTGATTTTATTTTATTATAGCTGAACTCGTCTCATTATTTAGCATCCGCCCATACCAGTTTCCCCCAGAAAATATTCATTTTTAAAATTTTGATTTTTAATTAATATTTTGTACTTTAAATTTTTATTTTGAATTTGGTGTTTTTATCAATTTTCACCTCATTTTTGTGCCTCTCTTGTTGAACCCCAACACATGTATATATCTATATGTATAATTTTTAAAGGTTTTGGACCCTTTGAAGGTTTGAAAATTCAGGACCATTCATAAACCTTTGAAAGTATGACCATGATACTTACATCTCAAATACCTTTTGTTTGATATGTATATTATAAGGTTTTAAAATTTTTGAACCTTGGACCCTTGGACCTTCGAACTCACCACCAAAAGTCCTTTTGAATGATATATATATTATATGATTTGAAAAATATTTAATTTTTGGATACCCTTTGAAAGTTATTGACCCACCATATACCGTTGAGGGTATAGCCATTAGATAGACCTCTCAAATACCTTTCGACTGATATATATATAATATATATATATATATATATATATATATATATATATATATATATATATATATATATATATATATATATATATTATAAAGTTTGAAAAAATTCGAAGGTTTTTGACCCTTTGAAGGTTATTGACCAACCATACACCTTCGAGGATATGACCATCAAAATAATATTAATAATAATAATAATAATAATAATAATAATAATAATAATAATAATAATAATAATAATAATAATAATAATAATAATAATAATAATAATAATAATAATAATAATAATAATAATAATAATAATAATAATAATAATAATAATAATAATAATAATAATAATAATAATAATAATAATAATAATAATAATAGTAATAATAATACCCTTGTGAGATGTTGAGTGTAACCAATACCATTGAACTCTTTGAAGGTTATTGAACCTCCATAGACCTTCGATGGTCTCAAATACTCACCATTCAAATACCTTTCGAATGAGCTATTAAATAATAAAAACCATTGGCGGGAACTCTGAGAATTTAAATTTTAAAAAATTTAGCATGACTCATCGCATGACTCATATGACCTTGAGAATGACCTTGAATGAGTCATAGGAAGAGTCATATGACCTTGAATGAGTCATCGGATGAGTCATATGACCTTGAATGAGTAATCGTATGAGTCATATGACCTTGAATGAGTCATCGAATGAGTCATGGATCTTTGTTTCAATGACCTTGATGAGTCATATGTCTTTGTTTAAAATTTGACCTTGAAAAAAAAATTTTAAATGGCGGGGGGGAGTAGGGGGTATGTCTTTGTCCCAGAGGGCCGCTGGTTTAGTGGGCCGCTATCCCTCTACTCACTATCAATGAGAACATCAATGTGAAATAAAAGTAAGTTTGCATGTTAGTATAATATAAGATTATTGATTTTTTTTATATTATGGGAAGTGTATATCAGCGGTTTTTAGTGTAATGAATTTTGAAGCTACTCTGGTACACGAGAGCAATTTAAAATAATTTGAAGATTGTTATCTCTCAAGTTAAAATCTTCTTGATCCTCAAGTACCTTGTCAGTGTCTTAATAAATTAATAGAGTATGAATTCTAATCTGGGGAGGGTGGTAATTTCATTAAATACTAATTAAATACAATTTATTTAATTTTACTCGGGTATTCAGTAAAATAAACTGTAAAATTATAAGAAATACATTATGTTAAATTTATTTTTAAGTTTGATCATTTGTTATTTTATTAGATAACTAAAATAAATCATTTTTTTAATTAATATTTGAAAATATTTCATATCAATAAATATATATTTTTTATATAAATGAATTAATTCATTTCCTCATGGCTCAACCAAATGTACAATTTAGAAATAACAAACCTAGTTTGGAACTAACCATTAAAAATATAGTTGCTACTGCATTTTATAGAGTTAATGTTGATTTAGACGCAATCGCCCGAACATTTCCTAATACTGTCCGACGTTATACCCATGTCACAATCGAAATGACAAAGCCAATAATAAATAAAATAAAATTATTTGAAAATGGTGCCACTGTTTTTTTCGGTTGTAGAAGGTAGGAATTTGAATTTTTTATTTGAGAAATAATTCTATGATTTAGTGAAGAGGGTCTTCGAATGGGAGCCAAGAAATTATATAGAAGATTGAAAAAATTTGGTGTACGGCCAACTTTAAATTATAATCTAACAATAAATAACATCGTGGTCATCGGCAAATTCCCATTCGGTATTAATTTTAGCAAAATGAATGCGTTAAATGATACTAGATTTCAGGTTCAGATAGAAAAAGAGTAAGTGATTTTCTAGTATTTTTATGAAGGTAAAAGGAATTTAAAGGCAATACTAAAATTCATATATATTATAATTTCACTAGAGTATTACTAGAGTAGCATTCTCATAAAAACCATATAAAGTAAATTCATTCAAAATCAAAGTATGAAAAATTAAATTTAATCAGTTCATTAATATTTTGTGTGAATGGTTCTACATCAAAGCGCAATAAATAAGAGCTTTAATGACAATAAATAAGTACCTCAATAATATAAAATAAAACTAACTAATAATAGATGTGTGTGTTATTAAAACAATTGATAAACCCGTTTGCAGTGAACAAACGCATCTATAATGTAAAAATAAAATCAATATTGTATATTAGATAAACATACAAACTTACCTGTGTGTTGATTTTTAGCGTTGCAATGAACAAACGCATTTAATGTGGAAAGTAAGAATGTGGTATGAAAAATAAACTGACACACAAACACAACACATAGTAAAATATACATGCAAAATTCGATATGTAGAATCGTAATGAATAAACGCACTATAATAAATCATTTACAGACATTTTTAGAATTTTTTAGAAAAAAATGACCGAAATAAATTGACGAAAATTCCGAAAACTCAACTTTGAGTTGTACATATAATTAAGATTTTATTTCGTAAGATTTATCATCAATTTTTAATAAATTTAATATTAGTTATCTTAATAGAACATGACGAAATTCGACTAATTAATGCCTTTGAAAATGTTGACAATTACGAAGAAATTGGAGGATATCTTGGAATCACCAAATGATCGATTGGAACAATAATTTACAGCTAAAAAAAATATAAAGAAATTTGCAAACAGAAAAGAGATAGCAAAAGACAAATTTTTTGAGAAGAATATGGAAATAATTTGTTGGATTTCGTAGAACCCGTACATATATGTATCATAAAATTTCATAAAAACCTAAAAAACCCTGATATTTAATTATAAATAATTTTTAATAAAAAATATTGATAGATCAGCGATTCTCAACCTGTGGGGCGCGCCCTCCTTGGGGAGCGGTGTTACTACAAGGGAGGTGCGAGTATATTTAAAAACAAAATTAAAACTTTATTGAGGTTAAATAAAAAAATTGTATAATTAAAAAATTTTGTATATATATATATATATTGCTATATGATCAACAAAATTCATTGAATGATTCACCGAAAGGTGTTGCATAGTTTGAATTTCTTCAATAGCTCGACTGTATGCTCGCCATTTATCAGTAATAATAGTAGTTCCAGGGAGAATATTATTGAATATAACGGATATTAACGAATATTGAATATATTGAATAAAGCGTTTCTGTTTTCAACCGGCACTATCAAACAATTCCTAGATCCTCGTTCAATGACGCCGGCAAACCATTGATTTTCTAATATTCGGCCTCGGTTATACTTGCGCTTAAAAAGAGTTTCTCATCAATTTCAACTATTTATGAAATGTTATGTTTGTCATAGCTACCAATTCTTTGATTGTTTACTTCAACTGCGAATGTGATTACTTTCCTCCAAAACTTACACCACATACTTACAGTTGCTCTGTTAACGCCTAAATCATGGGCAATGTCGTTAATCTCTATTCCCAAAATATATTTGTAGAATATTTTTAAAATAATTGCCATCGGGAGTTTACTCTGACGGAACAAGTATATCGGCAAGATCTTACACAACTCCATATGTAACCGTCAATTATACCTTTATTTTTTTGTAATCCTAATAGTGGAAACGTTGGAATTTTTTGGCATATACATTTCTTAAATTAATTATTTCATCAGAAATAGTGACGCGTCTATAATTGGTTGTACACACCAACCTGTATTATAGATGCGTTTGTTCACTGTAAACGAGTGTATTAAATAAGACACTTTACAAGTGTTAGTAACTACACTAATAATAGTGATAATGATAGTAATAATAATAATAATAATAATAATAATAATAATAATAATAATAATAATAATAATAATAATAATAATAATAATAATAATAATAATAATAATAATAATAATAATAATAATAAGATAATATAATAGTAATAATAATAATAATAATGATAATAATAATAATAATAATAATAATAATAATAATAATAATAATAATAATAATAATAATAATAATAATAATAATAATAATAATAAGGATAATATTAATAGTAGTAATAATAATAATAATAATGATAATAATAATAATAATAATAATAATAATAATAATAATAATAATAATAATAGTAATACTTTGAAAATAAATAATAAGAACTTTTAAGTTGTTGAGTGTAACCATTACTCTTGCGACCATTACCCATAATGGGACAGAATATCTTGTCGGATAAACTCAGAGTATACCTTTTGTTTGATATACAAATTATAAGGTTTTGAAAAATTCGAAGGTTTCTAATCCTTTGAAGGTTAATGATCCACCATATATTTCGATGGTCTGACCATCATACTCACCTCTCAAATACCTTTCGAATGAACCATCGTTCTATAAAATCCATTGGCGGGAACTCTGATAATTTAAATTTTAAATATATTACCTTGAAAAAAATAATATTTTGAAAAATAATAGTAAAAATAATAATATGACCTTGAAAAATGGTCTAGAAAAATTGTTAATATCTTTAATAATAATGATAATAATTATATTTATAACTCATTAAAAAGGTCTTGCACTGGGCTTTAAAATGAGTCAACGAACAATATAATCGATTGATAGGAACACTAACCTTTGGGTGTCAAAAACCAGGACTAACCAAGACCATTTAATAATATTCTAAAAATTAATAATAATTTTGATGACTCATCGCGTGACTCATATTGCCTTGAGAAGGACCCTGAATGAGTTATAAGACCTTGAATGAATCATGTGAAATGAAATAGAATAAAAAATAGAATTAGAAATAGAAAATATAGAATTCCACAAGACTACTTAATAAAATTTTTTAAATAATAATAATTTGTTGATGAGTCATCGTCTTTGTTTTAATGGCCTTGATGAGTCATATGACCTTGAATGATTCGTCCGATGAGTCATATGCCCTTGAATGAGTCACCGGGTGTGTCATGGTTTTTATTTTAATGATCTCGATGAGTAATTTCCTTTGTTTAAAATTTGACATTGAAAAGACATTTTTTTAAATTTTTTCCCCAGGGAAATCGTTAGCAAGGGGGTTAATCCAGCTGTGCCCAATCTATCTACTTATATTTAGTCTCCACAATTCTTAAAGAATATTAGGAATATCATCCTGTTTGCTGTTCTTACAATAAAATATGTTAATATTGAAAAAAAATTTTAAATTTTCAGTCTTTTATTTATATTTATTTTTTATTACAGAAATACTTGGTATAATTTTTTTAACAACAACAAAATTAAAGCAAAGATTGCATATTCTGGAAGTTTTATAGTATATTGTAAGTATTTTATATCTTAATTTAATAAATTGACAAAAATATACCACTAAAACAATTTAAAACAAAAAGATATTTTACTAAAAATAAAAAATTTAATTTTATAATATACTTGTGTAAAAGATGACGGTCAAAATAATTACATTTATCTGTTCCTTAAAACTGAAATTACACTTAAAGTATAACCAAGAAATATTGTGCAAATTGTTCGCTTTCTATTAACTGGATTAACCTTTGCATATTCCTTTGCAAGGTTTTTATGACCATTTTCAACCAAAAATTCATAATATTTGTGCTCTTTTTTAACATTTGTATTTTAGTATCTGAAATTTACAAAACAGGAAATTTATTTTCACAATATTAGATTTATGTTTGACCCCAAGACCGTTCAAAGGTTAAAGATAAATAAAACTTTTTTTTTAAAAAGCTATTTTAATTTTTAATTCAAAAATTTCAACTTAAAAAATCCAATTTAACCCTTTCCAGCCCAGTGATTCCAAATGGAATCATTAGTTAAAAACTCAGTTTTTTTCTCTCTACTACCAAAACGGTTGGCAGTAACTAGTAAGAATTATAGTAAGATATGTTTTTATCAGTTGGCACAGTTGGGCAACAAAAAAAAATGAAGTAAAATATTTTTATGATAAAATAAGTAGTTTTGGTACCTACTTACTGCATATATTTTTTTTTGTTATGAAAAAATTTGGGCTGGAAAGGGTTAAAAATTATTTAATCGTTATTTTAATAGTCTTAATATTTTAATTTTTTAATATTTTTGATAAATCATTGTATAAAACTTTCACCAGTTTTTCGATTTATTTTACCGGTTTCTACTAGTCTCGACTGGTGTATTGTCAAAATCATTCTGGCATATCTTTTATCTTTCCATACATAAATTAAAATATTATTTTTTCTACGGAAAACATGCTGACCTCTTCTTAACTTAATTTTTCTTATATCTTGAGGTAACCCGCGATTTTCTCTTATTGTACCACAAATTCTTATCTTCTTGAAGAGTAACTGCTCCACTAATTCAACACTATTGTAATAGTTGTCCATGTAAACATGGTGCCAAATATTTTCATATTTATCTAAGAGAATGTTTACGAGAGTTTGCAACTTTTTCCACTACCGCTATAGAATTGTTAGATTCGCAAAGCATTCTGACAAGCATGCCATATTTATTAATCTTTCATGGGTTGTAAACACGAAAACTTAGCCGGCCTCTGTAGGGTATGATTGCCTCATCCAAAAAAAGATTTTGTTTTGGTTTATAAACTGTATAAAATTTATTTAAAAAATATTCTACTACTGGTTCAATTTTAAAGAGTCTTTCTGCGTTTTCAGGCATTTCATCATTATTACAAAAATGTAACGATTGAAATATTTGCCTGAACCGATTTCCCGGCATGACTTTACCAAAAATTGGTGTTTCAATCTGTAGATCAGTAGACCAATAATCGTTTATACTGTTTTCCTTACTTGTCCCATTAAAATGTTCAAACCAAGGAATTTTTTCATTTCAGATATTGTAGTATCTTTCCATTGTTTAACCTTTTCCCCAAATTTATATTTGTGAATATTTTGAATATGATATCTGTTTGTTTCATTTGTTAATTATTTAAAAAAATCATCGTCAATAAATAAATCTCGTACATCTGATATATTTTCTGAATTTCTTGGAAACACTTTAACTCCATCATTTCCCAAAAATAAATTTACATTAATATCACCATCAATTTCGGACCAGTACTTGGTTGAATTATTTTCT
This sequence comes from Schmidtea polychroa, assembly GCA_959609185.1. NCBI lineage: Eukaryota > Metazoa > Platyhelminthes > Tricladida > Dugesiidae > Schmidtea > Schmidtea polychroa. The sequence goes on along the minus strand of CAUHTR010007501.1, from coordinate 102,249 downwards.
TCATTCTCAAATTCTGTATCATCGTAATCGCTTGTCTCAGAATCACTTACAATAGGTAAAACTTTTCTTTTAATATTAATTGGAAAGTCCGTATCATCGCTTTCATCTGTATTATTTTCATCTCCAGATAATATATCAGCATATAACTCATTAGTGTCATTACACATATTATTACACTCAAAATCGTCGTTTTCCATTATAAAGCAGCTTAAATAATTAATTAATTTATATTTGTTAAGAAGTGCAAAATAAACTACTTAAAATAAAACGACAGGCTGACTGACAATTAAACAAACTGGTTTAACAAAAAACGTATTAATACGTTAGCGGCTGCTGGATTTTGAATAAAAATAACGTATTACTACGTCAGCGGCCAGCAATTTTATTATATTAAATTCAAAAGTAAAAGACAAAATAAAGGAAAAATTAGCAATTTATAATAAATACAATTATTTAAGATGTATATATTATAATAAAAAACAATGTAAAAAGAATCAGAAATATAATTATGGATTTTGGTATTTTGTATTCGGAAAAGAAAATCAGAAAGTCATAAACACCTATACATTAAGCCTGCCAGGCTAAAGCTCAAATAAATAAAATTAGCAAAACCCTTTTCGGCTTCCTCGTGAACCAATGATTTAGTTAAACCATCATTCTGGTGGAAGATAAACAGGGAAAATTAGAGATTAAAGTAAGAAAAAAAACTAATAAAAAAAAGGAATGACTTTTTATTAAAGTTATCACATTCGTTTCATTGCTTAAGGCGGTTACCCTTATCATCACCTGCTCAAATTAATGAAAAAATGATTTATTTATGATTATTTATATAGGTGAAAATTTGAACTAATGCAATTAGTAGTTATAATAAAAGGTTATTAATGTTATACTGTCGAATTATAATTACAATTAAACAATATTAATATGTTGTGCTAAAAGATCATTCTTGATTCTCTTTACAATATCAGTACTCTATACTAAAAGGTCATCAACGGATTTTACCAAAAAGAATAGGCTCATGCCAACTGGATTCACCTTCCGTTCTGACTTGTAGATAACAAGAAATTTTTTAAAATATTTTTCATTATGTAATAATATTAATTTTAAAATGTTATTTGCAGCTCCTAATGTCCAAGCGATATTTGAAACGGTCAGCGAGATGTGTAATATTTTAAAGAATTCTGGAGCAATGACCCATTGAATAATTTATTCAAATAAAAATATCTTTAATTTAACTTTTATTTTAAAAAATCTATATTATTTTTTAAAAAGATATGGTAAACATAGTAAACAAATTTCAACAAATTTTTTCATGATTAAATAAAAATTTCATGAAACTGAATATTTGAAATTTAAACAAATAAAATATTTTATAAATAATTATTATAAAATTCAAATAACTTTTAAGAAATAAAAAACCCTAAGAACATTTAATCAATGACAAAAGTAAAAATGTTTTTAAATTTGACTTTGTTTTTAAGTAGGATTTTGCAAATTTTCATGAATTCATTCCAGTAGAATCATTGTGTATTGTCCAACGTTTTTTCAATCTTATGAAGTTGGTGAGGGCCTTTTGGACATCGCTGTGTTGGGAGGAAACTCTGAAATGAACTAGGAAGTTTCAATAAAACTAGAAATTTAACAAAAGGGAAAATTCCCATAGGTACAAAATCAAGATTTATGGAAAAAATTAAAAATATTTTTTTTCTTTAAAAAAATTAATATAAATCTAATTTAAATTAAAAATATAAAAGGTTTTATGTTTCTAATACGACTAATAAGAAGTTTGAGACTAAGATTTGTTTTTAACAAATCAATGAAATAATCTCGATTTTCTAGGAAATTTCCCCTATTTAAATGAAAATTTACAGTAAATATGGCCTTTATCTACATGACACATTCCACTTTTTAAGCTGTTGTACTTTTGTTGCAAACTGTTGAAACCACCGGAAAATTATATGAAGTTGATTATTAAATTGACAAGTTGTATTTTATTTTTCATTGTGTTTTAGCTTGCATTTTCGCATAAATATTCAATTAAATAAAAATGAATGTTCTAAAAGATGTTCTAATTTAATTATGATTTTAATTTAAATTTAGTTTTATTTTTGTTTTAGTAACATAAATTAACACATTGTCGACTATTCGAAGAGATCTCCTCGTTTAGGAATGTAATGCAACACAGTACTGTAAACGGGATATTTCAAATATATTTTGATACCTCTTGCTTGCTCACTTCTTCACTCACGCTAAATTATCACTAATTTGTTTTATATAATAGAAAGAGTAAAATGGAACGCTGATAAACTTTTAAGAAAGTCACTAGTTGTCGATTGCAAAAAATGCGCGGTAGCTAGGTCATACTCAAACGCAATTCGTTCGATTAGTAATGTGTTAATGTAACAATGTCACTCTCCTAACTAACACTCATCCCTAATCAATATTACCAAGCTTTTAGAGATGAGGCCAACTATCAAAATGATATTCAAACTATTTCCGACTTCTTATAGCTTAGTATGAAAAGAAATATTTTTTATTTTTCTCAAACAAATTAATACCGGGATAGTTTTAGCAAAAAGAGTTGAGTTTCTACATTATATATTTTCTTGACTGAATTGTTCTAAATTGAGTCGTCACAGCGTGACAAATTCATTTTGTGTTTCCTTTCATAGTGTGAAATCTAATGGTACTTACTGATATTGACTTTAGTTTAGATTCCTATATCCAGTGCATTTCGTTCGGTCATCTCCAGTTTGTCTATTATCTCTAATAGTTATCGAGATATATAATTTTTAGAAGACACCATCTATCGCATTCCCGATGATTCCTTTTCTTTTTTCTCGTACAACATTTGCGTGTGTGTATTTGTTAGTCAATCATTGTTTTTCCGCCCCCATATGTGATGCTTTCAAATCCAATCATTTTCTTTTCATCGTTTTTATTTTATGATTGGATTTTATCCAAATGTTTTGTTTTCTTTGTGCCTATTTTAATTAATTTTTAATTACTTTTAACCGTTTTAGCTATTTTGGTTGCTATATTAATTTCAATTCTCTTGTGTCTTTTATTGGGAATTTCGACAATTAAGTGCTCTTTTTAATTATTAATTTGTTCTTAATTTGTTAATTTTTGCGACTTCTTGTGGTGCAATTTTATTATATTCGTTTTCTTATATTCTTTTACTTATTATTTTCGTATTATTGTTAAGTTAATGTTTGATCGTATTTTCCGTATTTTTCTTGTGGTGCATGTGTGTACCTTGGAACTTGATCTGTTTTGAACGTTCTTGGTATCGATGTCAACAATATTTATCATACTAGAATTTTTAATTGTCGTTAATTATTTTTAATCAATTACGAATGTTTTAAAAACTGTTCAGAAAAAACGGATACTGGCGGTTATACTGATGTAGTCAGGTAAGCTACGGTTATAATATTTCTTTTTGAGTCCTAATAATTATACAGGTTCTTAAAATTTTTTTTACGTGGATCACATAACAACAACCTATTGGATAAAATAAAATAATTGTTAATTGAATTTATTAAGTGTGTCCAAAATACCATAAAAACTGTAAAATTAATAGAAAATGTTTCCATTTTTTAAAAACTAATTCTTCGTCATTTTAACATCAATTTGTTTTAAAATTTAAAGAAAATAAATTATATTTTGAATTATTCTAAAATTACAAACTTAATAAAATATTTAAAATTCTAAATCTAGTAATAATAAATTTTAAATTAATTATTCACATTTTAACAAATTGTACGTTAAAATTGAAAGTTTAAAACATTTTAAAATTCATTTTTCAGATTTTGCTAATTTCTCTAATGAAATTTAAGATTTACCTGGAACTTTTCATTCTCAAAATTATTTCAGCAGTGATATGTAGGTTTAAATATTAATAAATAATTTTATTTTCTTATTTATTTCAGAGGATGGCAAGGTTTACTAGCGTGTGGAAATAACAATTTTGTTCAGATTGTTGATCCCAAATCCGGCCAGGTAAATTGAAATTTGGTTGTTTATTTGAAATTTTTACTACAGTTAGTTCAAACTCTAGAAAAACACTCCCAAGCCTGTTCATCTGGTAATAACTTTATATATTTAATGTTTTCAGATTTAACCAAAAATAAAATTTATAAATTATTCAATTTTAGTATATATATGATGTATAATTATATAAATATATGATAATTATAATTGTGAATTTAATTGCTTCTTTTTAATTTTTGATAAAATTTCAACAGAAAGGGCTTGTGATTCCACAATTCGTGATTTAGCTGTGATCTTTGCTTTTGGTATTTCTTAATTTACTATAGTTTTGTAGCATTGACAATAAGCATTCTTTTACTTTTACAACTGGTTTAATTCTAATTATATACATCAACTTAGACCGCAGCTAAACATATTCCTTTAAGAAATTCCTAAAAGAAATTCCTTTCGCATTTGCATTGAGTTTCTAATGTCCTTTGCAATACGCCATACTTTCTTTTCCAGTTAATTTTTTAGTTCAAATCATTGTTTTAAGAAGTCCCCGGGGGTTACACTGGTTCCTTGAAGCGTAACTGTTACAAAATAAGATCGATTGACTACTTTAATGTTTGCATCTCATCTCCGTAAAATGTTTGAAGTTTGGCAATAACGGTTAAACGACACCCAAAGTCCAGGAAATTTAGCATTGAACTCATATTAATTACATCTGCAAACTAAATTCACTAAATGCGGTTTTTTGAAGAATAAAGTGGCAATAAACGTATTAATTCCCTATTTTAAATGAAGAATGCCAACGATTTTGGGGGATTTTAGTGGCGCTCATCCATTTTGTGATGTTGTATTGAAAATTGGTCGGTAATTGGTCAAAACCTGTTATTGATTTGCAATATTAGGTCAAATGGGCACCGGAAAATTTCTATCATGATTTAAAGAAAAATTATTCCCTTAAACTGGCATCTGCTGATATTTCTGGAACGATTGTCGTATGGGAAGCGACATACGCGACTATTTTATCCGATTTTGGATATTCTAATAAAAAGGTTTTGGGTAATAATCGATAAGATAAACACTATTTGTTTTGAAAACTGAATATAGATTTTCATTGGGCAAGACACCAAGAGGTATCAATTGATTTTATACTGGCTCTCCACAATGGAGGGGATTTAGTCATGTGGAACACTGACAGTGGCAATAAAGTTTGGTGCAAATCTTACACAGATCAAATATTGGATTTCTCAATAGATTGTCATGATTATCGAAATTTAGCTTGTGAGTTTATAACGCTTGTAAATTATTTATAATTTTTTATTTATTTTTTTTTTCATTTTTAATTTCTATTATCTTCAACCTAAGATTATAAAATAATTAGTACTCGTCATAAGGTCATTATAAAACTGATGATTAATAATAATAATAATAATAATAATAATAATAATAATAATAATAATAATAATAATAATAATAATAATAATAATAATAATAATAATAATAATAATAATAATAATAATAATAATAATAAATAATAATAAAAATAATAATAATAATTAAAATAAATAATAATAAAAATAAATAATAATAAAATAATAATAATTTTATTATTATTTATTTTAATATTAAATATTAATAAATAAAAAAATTTTAATATTAAAAATAATAAATAAATAAATAGTAGATAATAATAGATAAATTGAAAAAAATTGAAATGGATTATCTAATAAACGAAATTTTTTTCATTTAATACATTGCAACAAAAGGCTTATCTTATCATTTACTTATTTAATATTTAATTTATGCTGCTACCAAAAAACCATAATTTAATATTAATAATAAAAATGAAAATTTAAGAATTATTTCAACTCATCGTTACCATTAAAATTAGTGATTTATATTAAAAAATATATTTAATATTGAATAACAGTTTAATAGAATTACTGGGTGAAATTAGACAAATTATGCATCATTCGATTAAAGGAAGTAGATTTTCAGATAACATTGGAATAAAAATGTCATGTTATCAATTAAAATTATAAGTATTTTTAATCTTTTAAAGCTAATTACATCATAATAATGGGATGGAAACGCAATTATTATATAACAATTGTGAAGAAATTTCAAGAGTAAAAAAGTTTTGATGAATTCTTTGCTGAATATCACTTCAATTTCCAAGATGAGTCCCTTCTAATAAAGTTTTTGTTGATTAATTATGTTGACTTAAAAGCTTATTTTGAAAAGTTTTCAATTATAAATTAGAAACGTTTAGATGTAATGCGATAAGATTTGCTCAATAAGTCTCACCTAATAGTTAAATGAAGTTAAAAATACTGTTTAATAAAACTTTAGGCCAGTTAATCAGGACTGAGAAGTAGGAGTTTCTTGTTTGTGGTGTCATAGTCGATTTATTTTATTCCACTCCGACTTCACATTTCATTATAACGACTCGCTATTAACGAGAAATCGTTTTTAGTATGAACTTCTGCCGATAATTTTGTGCAATGAGCTCGTGCTTGCTAAATATACAATAGACCAACCAAAGTTTCCTATGAATATAATGTAATTGTAGGCCCTCAGAAAAGCAACATAAACAGTATTATTGTTATTTTATAATATTGTTATCATTTTCACTTTCTATATTCCACAACTTTTATATTAGATTATTTTGTTCTAAGTGTAAATTATTTAAAATTGTTATAGGTAATTTTTTTATTATTGTTTTTTTATTACATAATGCCCTATTACAATTTTAAACAAACAATGATATAATGGCAGATAGGAATTTGGATCAGGTATATTTCGCCCACTGATCGAGGACAAGTATATTCTATCCCCCCGAAGAAAATTTAATTTAATTTAATAAAACAAACAAATAAATAAAAATAAATTTTTAGAACAAAACTAAAATATTATTAAATACACAAATTTAAGACAATACAAAAAAAATTAATTAAATTTTAATAAAATAATAAGTTCTGCAAATTCATTAACTTTATGTAGTTCAAACCACATAAATTCGATTAGAAAATCTTTTCTGCAATCTTTCATAACACCTCTCATTCCTCTATCTTCAACTTTGTCTAGTTGTTATACGATTCTACTTTTATACGTTTACATAATTCGTTTAATATGTAATCCATTTATTTAATTTTTCATCGATTTTTTTAATTTAAAAATATTTGAATAGAATTAAAATTTTCTAAAATAATATATATATCTGATCCATAATTTTTTTCATAAAATGTAATTAAACTTCAATATATATTAAAATAAATTAAAACTTTCAAAAATGAATCGGATAAGTTTGAATGAAGAAATAGATCCAACAAATATCTAAAATAATATTTGAACAGGAGTTTTTAAAAGGATTAAATAAAATTGAAAAAAATGACTGCTTATTAAAATTGAATGTGGAAAAAGCCATCGCTTTTTACTCTGAAACTATTAGCGACTCGATTCTTGTCGGATATGTTTAGAACACAAGTCATTGTAGAATGATTATTTCCAGCCTTTAAAATAATTAAAAATGAATTTAAGGACATCTATGAATGAGGATTTAATTGAAGCCATTATTTCTTAGAAAAATTTTTTATTATGCCGAATTTATTTTAAATAAAAACTGTTGTTCCACACTTTTTAAATACTTTTATTTTTGAAGAGAAATCCATTATTCAAAAATATAGACTCCCTACTCACTTTGAATTCCCGCAATTGATTTATATATTTTTGTCTTTTATGTTTATGGAGTTGGCGTTGTATCTATTTTTACAGACTCCACAACCCTGAAATTAGTATATACTTGCTTGCTCTTTGTGGTTTATATTTTTCAATTTGTTTTATAATGGCTTATTTATGTGCTATAACATTTGCTTCATCCAGTTCGAGGTGATGGTTTCGTATTGCTAGTATCTGATTTCTCATTAACAAAGGCACCAGAAGGAAATGGGAGAAAATTTCATATTTGTAATCAAGGTAAGTAAATTGGTTTAAATTTAGCTAATAAATTAAAATTTTTATTTCTAATGTTAGTAAATTCATCGAAATTAAATTTATAGCTTCATTAATGTTTTGATAAGAATAAAATTTGAATTAAATTTTCTTATAAGCATCCTTACTTTCATTTGGAATCGACGTTGGCTTTATGGTTGATAATACCGTTTTCAACTGATGTGCTTTTCATTTCCTTTATCTTCATTTAAAAACCATAGATAACATTTTAAATTTATTTTCATCACATCTTTTTTCAAATATTTGTTTACCAATCTCAAATTATTTATTCAAATAATATTTTATATTTTAAAATTAGATAATCATTGAATAAAAGGCTGAAAATTTGTGTTAAATATAAAACATTGATCTAATCGAAAATTAAATGAAAATAAATGAAATCGACAATAAAATTATTTTGGAATTTAAATTAATTTTATTGAATAATTATTTAATTTTAAAAATGACGAATTCGTTTTTTAGAAAGTCAATTTCGTAATAAAAAAAATACAAGCATGTAAATATTTTATTTGGGAAAAAAATAAATACATTAATACATAAATAAATTAATTAATAAATAATTTAAATACTCAATTAAATGGCAGATTTTCCATTGCAACTCGTAATTCACGTTTCATGTGCCTATAATAACCGTCACAATCTTCTACAGTTATACTGTTCCATCCATCCTCAAAAACCACCATGAGATTTTCAACATTAGCACAATTAGCTCTTCTCACAACATTTTTAACTCTGAGACTTACGTTGAAGCCTACCTCATCGAGAAAAATAATTTTATTTGGTGGAAATCTTTCCTCGAGGTTATAAAAGTTTTCAGAATAAATTCTTCTGGTTTCGATGACATCAACATCATTTCTTCTTTGAGGTAATATCTTAATAAGCTTCAATGAATAGTGCAAATCTTTTAGACACTTGTGAATTGTTGGATTGGATATGTTAATACCTAAGCCTTCGAAAACAGCGGCTCCAATACGTCTTAAAGACAGTGAGCAATCGGCATCAACAAGATTCATTACATATTCCCTTACCTCCTCGTTTACTTTACTGTGCCTCAATCCACCTCTTGGAATGACAGAAGACCTTCCAGTTTTTTTAAAAGTAACAATTATACTATAAATAGTACTGCGTTGCAAGTTTTCATACGCTGATAATGAAGATACTGATTGACCGTTATTATATGCTTGAATGATACGAGATCTTAGGCTTGGGTCGATTCTATTGTAAGATTGTCTCTTGATTCTTGGAGTTTGCGATTGCATAGACATAATAATAAATTGATTACGAAATCGACTGTCTAAAAAGTGAAATTGATCTTTCAATATACGAAATTGACCTTTCAAAAATTTAATTATATGGGTAAATTAAATAAATGTACGAAATTGGTTTTAAAATTACGAAATTGAGGTTTAAAATTACGAAATTGACCCGAAAACTCTGTAAATGGAAGAACGTTGTTATTCTATGCGAGTTGGATGTTGATGGAAGGATTATATTTTTCGATGAAAGAAATTTGAAATCCGTTTTGTTTAAGTTTGGATTTTGTTTCATGAATGAATGGATCAATTTATGAAAGAATAAATAGGATGTTAGAATATTTAGATTTTTCATGCACTATACAATTATGGAGAGACCTCGATTTTCAATATAAAATATAGATTAGATAATGGATATATTAAATGGATCACAAATATTTAGCACGATCGACCTCGGTAATGTCTTTTATCATGTAGAATTAGAAGATAAATCAAAATTAAAGACTGCATTTTCAAATGCCTTTTGGAATAGAAGCAGCTTCAAGAACTTCCAAAGTTTATTACTCAAGTTTTGGGTCATTTTAATCGGAAAGAAGCATATTATCTATTTGAACGATATTTGTAGAAAATGAAAGCGAGTATATATTAGAACTAGAAATATTTTTTCAAAAGATTCTAGAAGCTTGGGCCTTATTATAAATAAAATTGTATGGTTGGGTATTTTTCGCATATAAATTTTATTTTATTTACATAAAATTACTTCATCACACACAAATTTTTTTTTCGACACTTAAATTTAGAAAATGCCTTTATATTGACACACTATTTTACTACAAGCCACACAAATTTAGAAAGTTAATTATATTAATCGTTCCCAGAGTTTTATGCAAGATTTTGTGCTCTAGCATCGTTAATTACTGTCTTAAATTTTATAAAAGAGTGATAATATTAAAAATGAATCCAAAATTGTATTAGGATAAATTATGAAAAGATTAAAGCAATGTAAGAATATAGTGTCTCTTTAGTTCTTCTCCTAAATGCATAATAGTATCCATTTTCCAATGATTTCTAGTGATAGAACCTGCCTAATAACAACTATTAAATTGATGTCATAAACTGCTGTTGAATTATGATAAACTCTTGTACGAGAAGTAAAATTCGACATTCAGTATTTAGTTTTTCAAAGGAAATTACGAAAAATGTGCTACTTACATGTGAAGATCTTTTATTTTAACCAGTAAAAGGAAGAATGTCAGACTGTTAATGACATTTCAAAAACTGTAGCGACTGAGTAGATCGAAATATAAAAACTCTGCCAGCATATCTATCATTGCATTCGACAGCATAGTGATAAAAATAAAAACGCTTATTGAGAAAGGGAACGATCTACAAAAATAACCGGAATCAAAAAGTACATCTAACACATACCAAAAATGCTTGTTAAGTTTCTACAGCCTGTTTGATATTTGTCCAGGTGAGTGTGGGTGGATCAGAAGACTTCTAGAAAAATGGTGATTGGAAAGTTTGATCCAGTTGTGACAAGTAAACTATAAAAGCTAGTGAAAAAAAGAAAGCTGAGAAATAATGAAACTGAAACCAGAACAATGGATGAATAAAGAGCTTTTCATAAGATTTAGAAAAGATGACGAAGATATTGATGGAAACTACATTGATGATATAAAAGAGAAAAATAGTGAGAGTGAATTCAGTTCCAAAAGTAGTCAACAAAAAAGATCAAAATACAAAACTGTTGATCGAGGAAAAGTCAGCAATCGGAATTATTTGAAAATCGAGGAATTATTTGTCTTGATTTTCATTGCAAGATTGATGACACACACACATACATACATACATCGTCTATTCGTTGAATAAAGAACTCCATGTTTTGGTATCGTGCTCAAGCCGAAATTATGTTGAACATGTTTTTCCCTTATCGGGAAATTCTGATGACACTGAGAAATATTGTTTGTGATTACTGCCAGAAACTCCATAACAATGTTACTCGCACTTGTTTCTGATGGGACAAGTGTAAATATAGGTGCAAACAATGGAGTAATCCGAAAAATTGAACAAATCTCAGAGAACCTCTTCAAAAGTTATTATATTTAATGCATGCCAACGAATTGCCTTTGAAGAAGCTAATAGAAGTCACTGATGGGAGAACCACTGGTCCTAAAACTAAAGCAGGATACATAAGATGCATGCAGGAATTTGATCCGTAGCCGAAACCGGTTTCAGGTGGTGTTGTTGAACTCGAAGATACGGTAATGAATTATTTAAATACGGATCAGTTGTACCTGCTTAAAATGTATCCTGAAAATATCTTATTGGCGCCCATATGCGATGAAAATATCAAGAACTTGCTTGTGATAAAATTTTAATAGCTTGAAATACTCAATCGAGTGACAGATTCGTTGCTTTGACAAGAACAGTATTAAAATTAATTTAACATCTCAGTTGTACATAAATATGGTATTCGGGGGAAAAGTCGACTTTGATTCACCTCCAAAACATCAAGTCTGAAATTTTTGCCAGTAATGCACAAGTAATTCTACCTTACTATTCGTGTTATTCGCAAGATGTGAAGAGAAATATCAAAAACAATCCAGAAGTGTATGGCTTAGTTTACTAACATAACTCCATGCTATTATGTTATCACTCAAATGAATAATCAAGATTGGACTTGACAATTATTGAAACTAAAGTTGATTTTCTCCATTAAATTAAAATATTTCACTGCAGTTTATGTTTTTTTATTATTTATGACTTTATTAATTTTTTAATTACAAGTGTACAACCAACTCTAATTTTATAAAAAAAAATTTCGTTTTCAAACGTTTTTGAAGACAAAATTGCTAGAAATTAGTGATATATGTATGAGGATTCTAATTTTGGTACAACTTTAAATTTAATACGACCCACTGATTTATATTTGTCTGGTAACTGAACTTTATTTTTTTGTACTTTTGTCCCATATATATATATTATTGATATGATAATAGGAGAAAATCCTCCTGATATTAAAACGCCATCAATTAATAAAATGGTTGTTTCCAAGTCAGCCCAATTGCTAAAAGCCACAACCAAATTAGTGATGGATCTTGGAGGCAGTAGTAATGAAACGTAAGCACTTATAAGAATTTATACTTTTTTTGCATTTGTGAATATAAATTTTCAATTTTTAATAATTTTTCAAAGATTTGTAGTAAGACTTTTCAAATTTCATTTTTCAGAAACATCTCTAAAATCTCTTAAAATGTGTTTTGTTAATATATTGGAAAACATTTTGATTATAAACTGCATGACACTTTTGTTTTGTTATTTTTGTTTAGCTACTAATTGGAAAGAAAATCATCTTTATTTCATGATTAATATTTTGAAAGAAAAATGTCCCATCACCGATTTGTATGATATTCATAATGTTAGTAGGTGACAAATTTTAATATTCAACCAAAGAATGCTGCAACGCCATTTTAGGCAACTAAATAATTTCATCAGCATAATCTATCATTAACACTCTCAGTGCCACAGAAAAAACAGGCCTTTTTAACATGTTAATGTCAGACATATTGACCTGACAAGTTTATTTTAAAAAGTCTCTGTCAGACAAATCGACCTGACACAGAATATGTTAATCATTAACCTATTACAAAAATGACAGTAGACTAAAATACTTCAGTATTTTTTCTTTCTTTGGTGCGAGTGGCAAAGCACTGTCAGTCAAAAATGACTGACATGGCACTGAGAGTGTTAATTCACTTTCAATAGATTTATGTTCTGTCTGTATATTATACTTAATAAGTAAAAATAACACAATTTAATTCAGATACAAATAGATGTAATGTTCGAAAGGAATTTTTTTCAGTTTGAGGAAATATTACTAGAGATATATGAATTCACTCAAGATTTCATGTATATCTCAGAGTTAACATTATTTAAAGGAATTGCTTTAAATTCTTATAATAGAGCTTCAAAAACAAATTAAACTAACTTCCAGATATAATAAAATGCATTTTGTCTGAAAGAAATTTTATTAATGCCAGATTTGTAATAGCTGATTTCTTTAAAATGGAACGTACAATACAAGCGCTTTTGCCACACTAATTTTTCAATATCCAATTTTTTATAATATTCGGAAGATATTGTACTTTAAGTGCTTATTAAATTTATTATTTATTAAATTTCATTTGTAGATTCACTCTTCTGTTACAAAATTTCAACTAAAATAATTGATAAAGTTATTTACATCCATAAAACAAAATGAAATGACAAATAATATAAACAAATAAATGCTAAATCCATTGTGTTAATTGATCGGTGTAGTTTATGTTTGTTTTCTTTTGATCTGTGTTTTTCCTTTAGAATTTCATTTATTTTCATTTAGATTTTCACTGAAGATCAATTTTCTTTCTTTTTAACACAAAATTTCCATACTGGATTATTTAAGTGTTATTTATAAATATAAAAAATTGGGTTAAATAGGAAATGTATGTCAATTTATTAATAATTAAATACATATAAAGGAAGTATAAACCTAAGTCAACGGGATAATTCTCACTGAAACTTAGTGATTATTTTAGATCTCACTTCACACTCTTTAAATAACAGCCGTTATATACCAAACGTATGGAAATTCTTTCAATATGAACATTATATGACGATGATGCTGTTATAAATACGAGATTGGCCAAATATATCACTTTGTAAAACAAAAATTAAATCATACATTGGATCAATATTTGTATTATTCTATCACAACCTCTCATGTAATAATTTTTATCAATTGAGTGATGTGTAATTAAGTGTTAATGCAATACTAATAGATTAATTGTTTGATTATGATTAATTAATTATTATTATAAAAATTTTTGATTTCACTACATTTAATATATTGTATTTCACAATATTATTATTATTATTTTACACAATTAAATGATAATGAAAGTCTTTTGCTGCGAATAATATGTTTAATACAAATGAAAAAATTGACAATAGCTATCTTAATTTAAGCCCTAAACTAGTAAATGACAAAATATGACTTTGTTGCAAAATATTTATTACTAGCTGAGGTACCTGATATTAGTCAAGATAATTTGATAGTATGTATCTCGCTGGAGAGACAAAAATGTCACTGGAATCATTGTCTAGTTAATGATATTTTCCGTATTATTAGTTACTTTTAATAAAATATACAGTTCAAAAAAATTTATTTTTTCATTTTAATGCAGTTTTATATACAATGTTTTGGGTTTTACCGTCAGGAGCAAAAACGTACAAATTCTTACCAGTTCCTATTCTTGAACACGCCACATACAAATGACCATGGGAAAAGCAAAGAGTTCCTAGATTAATACCAGTAACTTTAAATGACTGACCTTGAGCTTTATTAATAGACGGTAAAAAATAAATATTTATTAATTGGATATTTATTAATGATTTTTTACAAAAAATGGGGGTTAGACCATCCCCTTCACTCCTGATGGTCAAACCAACCCCATGTCGATCTGTCCCGGGACCCATCGGAGCCTCATGGAAAATTTGGTGGCGCTATCTGTTACAGGGACTCAACAAAATATGGAACAGACCGACATTCTTCTTTATATATATATATATAGATGAGAAAACATTTTTTTAATATAGTTAGTGTTAGTATGTGTTAAACTGAGATTTATTAGTCGAATATGCTTCAAAACTTCATTATTTGAATTTATTTCATAAATTCGTTGGAAATCTATTACAGAATCAAAACACCAGTCCAATCTCAAACGAACAATTCCAACTGTATCCAAGTTATATATCATTCCTACTGCCAGAATCACATCATTATTGTTTATCCTCGCGAAGTCCTTATAATGGATTTGATGATTTTTCAAGCAGTTGCGAGCATTACTCTTGATAAAAATACTCCGAATTTTCTTAAAGTATATAATATTAATTTTTTTTATTCATTTATTAAATTTTTTATTTCAATTATTTTCTACTTGAATCTAGGTCTACAGTTGTTGGCAGAATGATATTTTGTATTGTCTCCATGAAAACGGAGTTGTCACAGTCAGAGGCCGGCGCCCTATTATTGTGACAGAAGACGGGGAACTTTTCAGCAGTTTGAAACTGGAAATCAAGGATCCAATGAATGAGGCAGATTTCATCACATCTCCAGTGAGACTCAATATGGGTTTAAATGTAGTTGATGATGGAAACAGCCGTTTTGGTTGGGTAGAAGCTGGTCATTATCAACAATTGTGTCAGTCGGACCTTCCGAGATTGACTAGAAATGTACGAGTTCAGAGTATGTCAGTTGCGGTTTGCAATGAAACTCTTCTATCCTTAATTACATCTGACACCAAAATCCAGGTATTTGGATTTTAGCTAGGCTGATATTGCTACTTCAATTAGACTTGGGAGCTCCAAATCAATCCAATATCCTTAGAGGTTTTCCCGGAAAAGAATTCATATTTGTTATCTCCTCAGAATTTTGTCAAACTCCCTTCATCGAATTTCTGCATGGAGCAAATATGGCCAGTTATGCTTTACAATATCATGTTACCAATGGTCGATTTCTCTACCTTTATTCGTGCTGAACAAAACGGAGAGATCATTGGATCTTATCGCATTTTACCGGATGATAAGAAAGTAAACGGTCTTCCCAAGTAATTATGATGGATTTATTGATTTTTAGTATATATATTGTATTTATTAAAATTTGATTTTGAAAAGGGCTGTGCTGAAAATTCGTGAATATAAAAAAAACGATGATATCTTTATTGATTCATAGTCAATTTTTAATAAATACAATGTCAATTGAAATATATATTGTTTAAATAATAAGTATATCAATAAATATAAATCAAAAATGAATTATCCTATATATCGATTCTTTAATATTAATTGAAATATATTATTATTGAAATATTATTATTGAAATATTATTATTGAAATATTATTATTGAAATATTATTATTGATATACAGGTAACCCTCGATTAACACGGTACTTGAATAACACGATTTCGCTTTAACACGGTTAAAATATTGCGGCACACCCTTGTTTAACACGATATTTTTTAGCACGGTTTTGATTTTACACGGCTTCAAAATTGATGAAAACCCTTAATTAACACGGTTTCAAAATTCAAAACTTCACACTCAAATCATTAAGAAAAGGATTTGAGATGGCTAAAAAATTAGAAAACCATTTCCTTGACAATGATCCGTCAATGGACCGTAGTCTGAAAATTCAACGCGAGATAGAAAAATGCTTAGCTGCTTACCGAGAAGTCGAGAAAGAACTTTAAAAAAATCAAAAACAGGCTCTTCTCACTGATTTTATAACCATAATCCAGAAACCACAAGCGACTAATGAAGTGTCAGAACATTATTCAAGTGATGAAGAAGCACCAGTAAAAATGAATCAGCCACACATTACATATTTTTTCAGAGATTTTGAGAGTGATGATGAAGTTGAAAGTGATTATTATGGAATTTGTTAAATTATGCCATATTTTTATTTTGATATTTATGCAAAATGAATTAATTTATTTTACTATTCTTTGTTAAATTTTGATTTCAAGTCTATTTGTATTTCAATCTTCCTTTTTTTGTACTGGATGCATGAAAATAATAAAAACTATCAAAAACATAAATCATTTTTTAAATTTTTTGGAACCAAACCCCATGAATTGTATTAATTGTTAGTCTCGATTAACACGATTTTAATTAGCACGGAGTATTCTTGGAACCAAACTACCGTGTTAATCGAGGGTTACCTGTATATTATTAGTATTTGTTTAAAATGTTACTTTGGTGACAGAAATGGTATAGGAAGTCATGCCTTCATTTGGGGATTAGAAATGTAAAACTCATTTTTGGCATTTGAATATTGTGTTTTCGAGTAACAAAAATAGTCATGTTCGATGAAGATTAACAATTCGAATCTGAATTATTCCAAACCTTTGTAAAAAACACGTGACTACAAACACTAAATATCAATATTCCATTCACAAACAATGGCATCACTAGGGGGCGCGGACCGCATCGGGTGACTCCATCACAAAGGGTGACACCAAAATGCAAAATATCACTGTCTATGATTTTGTCACTCCATGAAATTAGAATGACGGCGGTGACGAGAACTTTTTTCAGAGGCCCGCTTCGGCGTTCCTGTCTCAGCGCTACCTCTTCTTTTGGTGTGATGTACTTGAAGAAGTTAATTTTATACAGCTTAAAGGGCGTAACTCTTGACAAGGGGGTGATAAAGCTAGAGACGCTTAGACGTTTTATGTACGAGCAGCGTAATCATCTGCAATTGAACAAGCGCTTTGAAAATCAGACCAATATGGAATGTCAGTAGAGAGCAGACCGAGGTTCAAGAAGAGGATGACAGGTGAAAAGACAAGAGATGCTGGACTAACTCTGCAAGATCATATCAGTAACCTTCAAGGAAGTAGCAGCTATGTTTGAGGCTGTTCAAACCAAGAGTTTGATATCTGCCACTGAAGAAGAGTTACTGGTGTCCATTCCAAAATTGACCACTTTCTATGATGAGTTATCAAAGGAAGAGCTTTTACTAGAAATACCAAGGCTGAGAAGACAACTGAAGGCAGCAGAGATTGATCTCGAAGAAGCCAAAGACTGGTCAATACTTGAAGTTTTGAAATTCACAGCTGAATGGGACTTCCTAGAATCTCTCCCATATCTCTCAGTGAGCCTAAAATTATTTCTTACGATCTGTGTGTCCGTGAGAGGAGTTTTTCAAAGCTAAAGTTTATAAAGAACTATTCGCGATCTACCATGGGACAGTCAAGGCTTTCTGATCTTGCAATATTATTTTTTGAAAGTGATTTGGCGAAAGGAGTTGATTTCGATGAAGTAATTAACAACAAAGGAAATTCCTGGTTTAGTCAAAATTTAATATGACATAAAATTAAATTCTTACAGTCTTTTACCAACCGACATTGAATTAATTTTTTCTTCTATTACTTTTGTAAATATAGGAACTATATTTATAGACGTTACTAAGGGTTCTGTATGTTTCCGTTATTTGGCACTGGTGGACTCGGAGGAGGTCTATGGGGTGTCTTGAGAAGGGTGACACCATGCGTTACCACACTGGGTGACACCAACCTAGTAACGCCACTGTTCACAGAGTAATGGTTTAAACAAAATATACGAAAAGGATTCAACCACAATAAACAACTATTGGATCTCAAATATACCATACACATTATTAGAATGATGGAACATTCCAAACAGTAGACATGGCATATCACTGACACAAATGCTTTTAGTCATGAATACATTCCTAATTAACGAAATTGGCGATAACCATATCGATCCACGAGAAAAGACTTTAAGAACCTTGAAAATGAACAACTCAGATCGTTAGAAAGTGGTATTCCGTACTCTTCAAAGTGACGGTCGCTGACATACACTGAAACACCAAAATAGTCAATATCACAAAATTCAAACTCATATTTCATGTTCAAAATAAGATGGTTTTAAAAAGATTTTATTAAAAAATTAAAACCTCCAAAAGTTGAACTTTTCTCGCGGTTTCAGTGTTTCATATATGAAAAAACAACAATGTAATGAACGTGATGAAAGACGTCTTCATCTCTTAACACTCATTGCCATGTCAGTCATTTTTGACTGGCAGTGCTTTGCCGCTAGCACCACAACAATTTTTTGAAATTGTCTCTTACCGTTAGGATTATTCAAAAGCAAGCGCCCCATATTTTAAATAAGCGAACAGGTAATGGAACGGCTGATCGAAAACAGTGCAAGTTTTGCTATGCCAAATTAGCTGTTTTTTTCTGTGGCACTGAGTGTTAAATGTTCCACATTGACGTATAAAGATTTGTTCTTAGACCTAATAAAAATCTAGAAGCAAAATCCCAAATATGAGCTAGAAAAATAACTTTGCAAGGCTTGCTGGTGTCTTGTGTGATATCACTCACTAAGCAGTTAAATTATATCACAATAAACGTTCTTTTCTGTTCTTCTTCACGTTAAAACAGCACATTTGCTTTCTATTAATATCGTGGATCTCTTTATAAAGTTTAGATAAAAAAATGTGTCAAATTAGAAATTCGGAGATTGAAAATTAAAAATAATTACTTGATACTTGTTATATTTTATCATGATTAATTTAAACATTTTCATTATTAAGTGTTTTTATTTTAATTACCAAAAACATGATTTTATTCTTTCTTTTTCCCATATAATTTTTGTTTTCAGAATAATAGTAGAATTTATTTAATATTATATATTTTACTGATAAATTATAAGTAAACTGTTAAATTAAATTATTTTTATAACTCACAATTATCATTTTACACATTATATATTTACAATGTGTGGATTGGGATAAATCTTTTAATTATGTCAGAGGTCGACTAGAAACATGGGGCAAATTGTCAATTAATATGGTATCTTTTTACCAAGGTTTATTGTCTGATCCGACTGTAATTCGTGCAAATCCCATCAATATGAATCAAACCGATTATCCGTTGCTTGCGGTTGGAAATTCTAAAGGTGTCGTTCAAGTACAAAATAAACTTGGAATTAATGAATTATGAATTATATGAATGCCGTAGATATGGAATGTAGTCAGTAGCCAGCTTGAAAGAGAATTTCAAGTGATTCATTGCCCCATTCGTGGTATTGAATGGATTCAAGTGGCATCTGCTAGCGCTTGTCGTGGAATAATCATTGTGTATGGAAATAGTTCCACTGGCTCGTCGTTGTCTTCCATGGCTTCGACAAAAGTGAAAAATTGTCTTTGTGCAATTCGATTGGATATTGGAAAGATCATTGATCTACGTAGTGACACTCCTGAAAGTCCGATTGAAATGGTTCGTGTCAGTAGTTTACGGCAATATTTTGTTATTCTACTGAAAGAAGGACCGGCTGAGATCTGGGATTGTAGGCTTTTGATCAAGATAAGAGAAATCCCTGTTACTAATCGACCTTTAACCATTCTGGTTTTAATCTTAATTTTTTGATGAAATTTATGTTAACATCAGGAATGGTCTACCGGATTGAATAGGAACTCGAATAGAGTACTCAGTGATGAAAGGTTAGTTGTATTTTTAGTGTCTTCGGTTTTGATGCTCAAGATATAATAAGTAATTGATATCATTAATCCTATTTTATTAACATTAATTTTCATATTACATCTAATTAATCTACTAGCTTATTACTCGACTTCATCCGAGATAAATTCAAATTTATTCTTTATTTATTATAATTTATTTTATTCATCCTGTGATTACAAACTGATTTCCATACTTAGTGGCCAGCTGCAAGGAATTTGCCGGGACAGTCTGGGATCCGGGTTTGGAGGTAATATGTCCCGGATTGTAAATTAAGTTAATTTTTCAATAGCTATACTTACAATTCACTCAAAATCAATAATTACTATTTTTTAATCAATGTAAGTTTGAATTTAACGATTGCCTTTTTGAGATAGAATTTTTCATAAAAAATATATCTGCGTTGCATAAAAACTAGATGCAGTTCCGTTACAACGAAACAAAAATTTTCTAGTACGTTGAAGTTTTTCTTTGTTTTACAATGCAAGAGCGATTATAAAATTTAATGTTAATTATTGTTTTTCACCAGTGAAACTAAAAATGGTTCTAATTTAGAACCAAAGTATTTACATTGCACCATTAGGTGCAGGATAATGAATTTTTCAACCATTTTATTCATGTCCCGGTTTCCACGAAAAAGACTCGGACTTTTTTCAAAAATTATACAATATTTTTAATCTCCTGTTAATCATCACCGATGATTAACAATGTTGAGCGATCCTTTGACCTTGTCATTCACCCACACACAGCTGTTCATGAGAGAAGCACTCATCTGTCAAATTCAAGCTTCTGACTTTGAACGAAAAAAATGTTGAAGTTAATGAAAATAAATAGCAGTGGACCTAGAAATAGCTGTCGGAATTATATGTGCAAATGTAACTTCGCTACTGTGTATCGAAAATTTTAGAATTATTAGCTATCGATATAATGATATTAATTACTTCTTTAACCTTAACAGTCTAGATACTTCCGTGTTATCTTACCCCCAAAAATTAAATTAAAAAAGAACACATATAATTATTATATTTATTTTCTAAATCACAGTTACAGACTCAGCAAATGTTTGTAAAGAGTTTGTAAATGGTCATCCAGGTGGCCAGAAAACCACAATGTCGTTGAGAATAGTGTCGAACACATCGGCACTGTTGCTTAGAACACGTTTGCGCCACATAAACTTACATAATCACATAAATCACAGATAGCCTTAATAAATTCATGTTCAATAACGTCATCAATAATGTATTCTCTCATTTTTTATATTGTTATTTTAATTGTATTTTATAATTTAATTTTGGGGGGTAAGATAACACGGAAGTACCACCGTCTAAATGGTGAACTTTATAGATTTAATTTATATATATATATATATATATATATATATATATATATATATATATATATATATATATATATATATATATATATATATATATATATATATATACGACGTTTATTCTATCAAAATGATTTTAGTCAATAATAAGGGTTTGTGTATTGGAACTACAGATATACACAATACTAATGATGTAAACAGAAGATGTCATTACGATAGCCAAGACTCAGCAGCAAGAAAGTTTCCAATATATATTTGAAATTTGGTCATTTCACGAAACGCTTGTATTTTAATTTCGGCGCGCATTTTTTTCAATGGGGTGGCACTGCGGGACGTTAGTTGAATTAGCCGATTTCTTAACACGCACCACTTGCTTGTTTGTTAAATGTCGTTGAACTGATACAGGAACTATGAGCAAATGCTTTTTCTAGCCAGAAATACCTATTGTAAGAGTAATTTCAATTATTAATAATTTCTGGAGTAGTGATAAATCGAGAATGAACATAGAAACTTTTTCTGCATTGACTTCAGCGAAGGTGAATCTCCAGTATAGGTTTGAAGACTTTTGCAATGTTTTTAAAATGATACATTATTTTATATTTAATTCCATTTTTATTTGCATATTTTAATTTTTATGACAGTTATTCGAAAGAAAAATTTCTCAGCATCGATTCTGGAAATTACATGCAACATGTAATCGTAGAGGGAAATGTGATCATAAAGGGTCGTCAAGTTCCCATTGAAGTTAGTGAATTTAGTGGAATGTTTTCTGATAGTCTGTTCGAATAATTCAGACTCCTGTTAATAAGATTTCGGCTATGGCTTATAAAAATAATGTGGTAATAATTGGCGATTCTGATGGAAGTGCTTTATTTTGGAACTTTAAAACTTTGACATCGGTAGCAGTTCAAGTTAATTTGGGTAAAATCAATCGTATATCATTTGATAGTGTCACATTTGGTCAAAATAAATTTGTTGTTATACTTTGTGCCGATGGAATTTCTACTTGGGATTGGAAACAGGTAAATACGTTTGACCAATAACTACCATATCTTTTGCTTTTTTAATAAATCTAATCTAATAATGCAATAATAATTCTTTTCTAGTATTACTACACTTATGTTGATGTTTTGTGCTGGTATATTGATTGAGAGCAAACGCCTTCGAGTTTGCTTACCGATTATGTAACTTAAATAAAACTTTGAATTAATTGAGAAGCTTTGTCACTCTTTAAATAAGTAAATGATAATATAAGCCTTTTGCTGCAAAGTATATATTGAATAAAGTGAAATAATCTTCGATTATAAAAATAATCCTTATCAATTTTAAGAGATCAATTTCAAAATTATCGATAAGGATTAGTTTTATAATTGAAAATTATTTCATTTTATTTAATATATGCTTTGCAGCAAAAAGGCTTATATTATCATTTACTTGTTTAATATACCTATTATTGTTTTGATAATTTAGAGGCACCCTGAACAAACTATGAATCTTGCATATTTTCAATTTTTAACAATTTTGAAATAAATTTTGGTGAGATAAAATACAATTTTGTGAATATGCCCTTTAACTTTCATCAACTGCTTGTAATGTGATGCTTGCATTATTGGACAATTAAAAGGTTGTGGTGGACTTTCTACGTGAGAAATGCGTTGATTGTATTCCATACATTAGATGAGACGAAAAGAGGTTGAGATATAGTTGAACGAAGAAGTGAAATACGGAAGTTTTAATAATGGAAATACAAATGTAAATTTGTTGATTGGTCGATTGAACTCTATACAATTACAAATATCAAGGTTTTCGGTTTGAGTATACAAGGTTTAGAAAATAAATTTTATTTCATTTTAATCTATCAAAATTTGTTTTTCCCACATTTCTCTTTCGATACCAAATTAGCTAAATGAATTTGTCCATTTACAGCACGTAAACATAAAGACTCCGCTTTTATTTGCTGAATGACCGGTGAAAAAATTTGAAACTGTGAATTTTTAATAGAATTCATAGTGAAATACAAAGATTTCGAAATTTGTCAACTTCATATAGAAAAACAAAATCAAGAAGTTCCAAATGAATTTCCAGTTAAACTTATTACCGAGTACAGTATGTACTTTATTTTGGAACTTAAAAACATTGACATTGTAGCAGCTCAAGTTAATTTGGGTAAAATCAAACAGCGTATAGATATCAGTAGGGATTGTAAATTTACCGATTTTTTCATTTACCGGTAAATCAGCAAATGAAAATAAAATTACCGGTTTACCGGGAAATTACCGGGAAATTTTTTCTTATTAAAAGATTAAATAAAGTTGACAAAAAGACAAATTTAAATTTCCATTTCACGATTTTTATTTCAAAAATATAAAATATGAGAAATATAGATTATTGTATTATTATAAATCTAAAAAAACTATAATAATATTTTTGGGTTTTATTAATTCAAGTCGGTAACCTCTGACTCCACTTGTCCTTTTAATCGTAAATAACAAAACAATAAACTACCCAACGTATATTCGAATCACAAATCTCTCACAATCCAACGATACAATCAACGACAGAGTTTTACCAGTTTAATCGGTTCTCCACTAGGCGCTCATGCTTTGTCAAAATCTTTATCAATATTCACCCTTTAGTCGAATTTTTCCTATTTGATCTGGTCCGCTTCCAATTCAATTTTCTTTTCACGTCTCAATTATTTCCTAACTCTATCCGTTCGTTTCCCTAACTTTCTGATTACCCTAAGCTCAGTTTCTTCTTGTCCCTACCCCAGGCAAAATGCCGGTTTGCTTTGATTTTTTCATTCCTTATATACTCTTCTAAATCGGGATGACAAATGGTTATTACCAAGCCCATCTCTCTCTTGACATTCGACTCCACAAATCTGCTTCGGCTGTCACCCAGAATGGTCTAACGAACAAAGATAATTAATGGCCCGCCTGGGTCTTTCTGCACGCACTATCTTTTTCTTGGTCTTCTCCCATTAATGATTGTGAAACGATAATTGGCCCAAATTTTCCTTCTGTTTACTTTTCTCTTTGTTTACCCAACTCGGGATTTCTTTCTACTAGCTAATTAATTAATTTCATTTTCTTGTTTTTCCTCTTTTAGGCACCTTTAATTACAAATATAATTCAATTTTAATTTTAATTATTTTATAACCCAACAATATTTTAGAAACAAATAAAAAAAAGTATAAAGAAATAATAATGACACAGAAATAGCTTTATTAACTAATAGTTTTCTATTTATAGCTCCTCAGAAAACTTAAATTATTTAAAGTCCTATTCCCTAATTTTGTTTTTATTTTTGTACAAAATAACCCAGAGCCCGAGAATACCCTTTCTGAATCAACACTTGTTGGACGAATTGTCATCAAATAATCATATACCATTTGAATATACTTTACTCGTACTTTCTCTTGGCGGAAGTATTACAATTCTTTTTTCACAATATATTGCCAATTATTTTTGTTGTGGAACTGATCCTTCCTGGCATACGGTTTTTTGTTTATTCAGATAGTATAATTTCTGATTCATAGGTATTTCTACATTAACTGTAGAAGTGTCAATATTTTTATTATTTGACTCTAAACTGGTGTCCAAATCAGGATAAATCTGACTATCAACAACAATAATCGAAAGTTGCTTTATTAGTAATATGAAAAATATCGTAGTTTTCCTGATT